>CP050224.2:31910457-32127957 GCA_012066045.3 Morus alba
AAAATAACATAATGAATTTTTAAACATAATTATGTAACAAAATATCAGTTTCAATTTTCCCACTTATTAGAGCTAGCCTTAAGACCGAATGGACCCATATGAACAAAGCTATGGAATTACAATACTCGACTAATTTATCCCGATAAGTTATCGACATATTTAATTCCGACATCGTACGACTCCACTAAAGGTTCGATGCCGACTAATCTCTCGATTCATATGCACTATTTTTCTGATGGTGTTAATACATTTTATCACACGGTCCACAGAATAAATGCATTATTATCCTTCGTAAATATCAGTTATCAGAATGGTACAGAATATTACCGTTTTACCATTCCAGTCATTATTTCCTCAACTCCTTTATTTGACTGTGAATAAGAAAGACATATGTTCGTAAGATGTCTCGCACATGTCACGATGTCTTAATCAATGAATATCATCATTGAATACCAGGCATGGTTTATTTATTCACACACCCATCAATAAAGCATGAGGTGATATTATCGCTTACAAATTCCATATCTGTGAATCACACAACTCCAACTCAATTATGTCATGATCCCAATAGCTGAGATGTTGTTCAAAAACTATGAACTAATCTCACTGGTGAATCAAAGATCATGAGAAAATAAGTCGAGTTATGTATTCACTTCAGGATTGAGATAATTATACAAATATACTTAAGTTGTAATAATTAGGTTTAGAGCTCTGTAAACGGTTTTTACTCTAACCTAATTAGTCACATGGTCTATTCAACATGTTGTGTACATGTCTAGATCAACCACAGAGTCCAACTCCCATCCCCCAAGACCAGCATCATATGGTTTGGTCTAACAGTCATAATCGGATTCGATTGCCCAATCAATCCTAAGACTGCAAATATCTATTTTAAACTATATTAGAAGAGCTTGTCCGGCAGGGTTTCCCTAACTCTTCGTTCGTTGATAACAGTCTATGGACTAAGCAATATTTCTAACACTTTTGAGTATGTATCAAAACATAACTTTATTTTATTTATATATATCAGCAAAACAATAATGTCTGACATTTGTCATTTCATAAATAACAAATTACATCCTACTTTATGGACACATTTCCAACAGCGTGCACGCGGGGTGACACTGGCATGCGCGCGGGGGCCCACTGGTGCGCGTGCGAAGGTGCATGGGCGCGCGAGCGGGGTGGCACTGGCGTGCGCGCGGGGGTCCACTGCCCTGTGCACGAAAGGGTCAGACACAAAACCCCGCGTGTTTACCCGAGTGTGAGAATCTCATACTCTGCGCCCTAATGTTGCCCGGTGTGGGTATTGTAGCTCTTTGTTACCCTCGGCTTGTTAAAAGGGTTTGAGACCAGAAGTGATGGTGGGAAAATTGTTAAGAGGGGGATTTTTGCTGGTTGCTACCAAGCGTTGCTACAGACTGAGCCCTCCCGTTATTACACGAAAAGGATTATGACAAAAACCCCGTGTGTTTGCCTGAGTGTGAGAATCTCGTACTTTGCACCCTAATTTTGCCTGGTGGCTTGCTAAGAGGGTTTGAGACCGGAAGTGATGGTTGGACATAAACACAACCATTGGGCGGTCAATGGCACATGACGACGCCATTACTATCGCCCATGTCGTCGATAGCCCACAATGATCGTCATTCGTACATGAATCAAACACACACGTCCGGACACTTCTCATTGTGCCCGCTTGAAATCAACCCCCAACCGGAAGAATTTCTCAATTTCAACATACAATAGTTGTCCGGACCCCAAAGCCGAGTCCGTGGCCAGATGGGCCACATCAAAACGCAAGAAACGGACCACCCACAATCCCCAATGGGATGATGGAGACAAAAGTTATTGCCCAGCAAACACGACGGCCCACCTAGCGCACCAGGGACACCCCGCGCGTGCAAGGGCTCGGCTGAGACCCCCAAGGCGCGCGCCAGTGGCCAGGGGGTCCAAAAATCAACATTTTTGATGGGTTCTTTTGATTTTTCCTCAGAAGGCATTGTTGTTTTGCATCCTAAATTTGATTCAAGGATTTTAGGAATTAATGCAACAAGCAGCACCTTTTTTGGATGAATTTTCTATTTTCCAGAATTTTTGACATTTTTTGCCTTTGAAAAATCAAATAAATAAAAAATGATGTCAAAAAATTCTGGAATTTTGTAGATGCGATCCTTACATTTTTCTAAGCATGCCTGCAAAAAATCACATCAAAATACGAAGTATAACGTGCTTTTTGCGGGGTGATACCTCTTCGCGCGAGGCCTAGTGCCCTATCGCGCACGCACCCGTAACTCCCCAGCGCACGCACCCGCGGCCCATCGCGCGCGCCCGTTTCACCCCCGCACACGCGCCAGTGCCCCATCGCGTGCGCGTCCATGCCTCCCCAGCGCGCGCGCCCGTGACCCATAGCGTGTGCGCCAATGCTCCATCACACGCGCGCCTGTGCGCCCCCACGTGCGTGCGAGTGCACCCCGGCACGCGCGCCACCCCGCGCGCCTGTGTCACCCCATACGTGTGCCAATGGCCCTACGCACGCGCACTAGTGCCCCATCGCGCGCGTGCCTGTGCGCTCCCACGCACCCGAGTGCCTCCCCGCGCGCGCGCCAGCAGCCAGAGAGCAAAACTCTGCCTTTTTATGGTTTCTTTTTATTTTTCCTCAAAAGGCATTGATATTTTGCATCCTAAATTTGGTTCAACATTTTTAGGAATTAATGCAACAAGAGGCACCTTTTTGGATGAATTTTCTATTTTCTAGAATTTTCACCATTGTTTGCCTTTGAAAAATAAAAAAAAATTTAAAAGAGATACCAAAATTTTCTGAAATTTTGCAGATGCGATCCTTACATTTTTCTAAGCATGCCTGCAAAAAATCGCATCAAATTACAAAGTATAACTTGCTTTTTGTGGGTGATGCCTCCTCGCGAGAATGATGTTTCCTCCTGCCCCTCTTTAGGGGGGGTGCTCCTGTCAACCGTCGCCCGCCCCCGGCCCACCGCAAGCGCTGGCCTTGTCCCGCACGCGCGATGCCCATGCCCCCGCGTGCGCGGGGCCTAGGTGTCGCACACATGGGGACGCTCAGACAGGGCCGCGCCAGTAGTGGTGCGGTGGGGTTGGCGGCGACCACTGCCAGCGGTTGTCACCGGTGACCATCGGCGGCAACTAAAAATGCGGGAATGTTGGATAAATGACAAAAAAAATTACGGGAAATGCTCAGGAAGCTCAAAATTGTGGTATATCCCAGGCGGGCCTGCGCCGGTGGGGGCACGGTGGGGACGGCGGTGACCACTGCCAGCAGTGGTGGCCGGCAACCAAAAAATGCAGGAATGTCAAAAATTCACAGAGAAATCACTGAAAATGCTCAAAAAGCTCAAAATTGATGGAGTAGTAGTGGGAAAAACATAAAATGACAGATTTATTGCTCTAAAAGAGCGTAGAGTGTGCCATTCCGCAGCCCTGTTGGGCCAACGTGATAATACCACGGCCCTGCCTGGAGAGTGTGGGAATGTCAAGAATTCTCGAAAGCTCGGTCCCTGTGAATAGATATTCATCGTGCCAATGTGATGTTACCACGGCCTTGCCTTGGAGAGCATTGGAACGTCAGATTCTCGCCGTGCCCACGTGATGATACCATGGCCATGCCCTGGAGAGTGTGGGAACGTCGAGATTTCTAGAATGCTCGGTCCCTATGAACAGATATTCATTGTCCCCACGTGATGATACCACGGCTATGCCCTAGAGAGCGTTGGCATGTCGGGATTCTCAGTTGCCCTGGAGAGAGCGTTGGGACGTCGGGGAATATCGGAAGATCGGATTGGCCGGTGATCCTCAAATGCTCGGTCCCTAAGAATTTAGTCTTGTCGTGCCAACATGATGATACCACAGCTATGCCTGGGAGATCGTGGGTGTTGGTTGCCGAATCAAATTCGGCGGCGGAAACACAGTGGAAAGGCGGATCGTGTGTAACAAAAATTTTCATAAAACCTTTGAGATACTCTATAGATTATATTAATTTATGCACGAATAAATTAATCTCATTAATTCATTTATTAAGAACTCAATTAGGAAAAAATACCTGGAGGCCGACTCGGTTGATAACTTGAGTTCTTTGACCTCGAACAATCCTTGCTCCAAAGCTTTGTGTTTACAAAACCAATGTCTTCCACGTCAATTCCTAGAATCCACGAAGACGTGTGTGTGGGCACACATGAGACAAAACGGGTTGCAATAAACACTCGAATTTCCAGAAACACCAACGCATCCACGATGTGGAATTTTTGGAGAAAAAAATTTTCCTTCCTCTCTACTTGAGAATTTCGGCCAGCACTAACAATCAGGGCTGAAAGATTGTTTCGAAAATTTCTATAGAGAAATTTCGGCCACCTCTAAAATTAGGGCAAAAAATCATTCCGAAAATTGTCTCAAAAATAGTATTTATTGAGTAGAAGTCAAACTTCTAGAAGGAATCCAATCTCTATCTCTAAGATAAAGCTTGTTAATTATCTCCTATTTGAATTTTAAACAAAATCTCCTATTCCCTTATCCCTTAGTGTGGCCAGCCAAGATGGGGACTCTCATCCCTGTGTGGCGCCAATACTGGATAGGGAAGGAAGAGAAAATCATCCTTTATCCTTTAGTCCAATTTTATTTCAAATTCAAATTCGAATTTAAGTCAAACTTAAATTAATTTGAATTCTAAATTGAACAACTTATCAAATAAGTTTAAATGGACAAATCTAGATGTGTTCAAATTCAAATTTAAATAATCACATTATTTAAATAATAATTAATTCTCAATTAATTATTTTCGAGTGTTTAATTTTAGAATTCCATAATTCTAAAATTCCCATTTTGTCCTCTGTGTCTGGTAGAATTACTAGGACGACGCGAGGACTAATGGACCTATAATTTTGAGCTCCAATAAAATTAATAATCAATTAAACACTTTAATTAATTAATTAATTCTATTAATTCCAATAGTTACTCCACTATAAACTTAGAATTGCACTCTCCAAATTATAGATATAAATTACTTCTAAACTATGAAGTGTCCATTTGATATAGTCATTGCATATAGATCAATCCTCCATAAAGAATTCATAATTAGAGCCAGGTAGAATCCGTTAACCTCTCTAATTATATCTTTATCCTTGAGTACCATTGATTCTCTAATGGACAGTGATTCATAAAACACATTCATGAATCGGAGCTCCTACTAGTCCAAGTACCGAATCAACCCTCAAGAGAATTATTTATCTACTTCTTTCTCAAGAAGGAATGGATTCCATCTGGTAGAATAACATTCCCAGCTACCTACTTCATCATGTCTCCAAAATACAAGGAATAGGATTCAGGGTCTCGGAATCCGTACCGAGTAAATCAATAGACACAAATCCATAAATAGGAGTTTTTTAAGAACTTAAGATTAAGATCATTCGATATATGATCATCGGTAGACTCAATTAGAATTTCTATACTTAACGGAAATTATTAGAAATTCATATTGTGTCTGTGTCCTTGTTCCACATAATCTCATTATGCGAAATACACTCATTCAATATCTCACCATATTAACAGTGCGGATAACACCGTTCCATTCTAAATGGGAATGACATGTATTAATAATATTTTAATTAAAGATTCCGAACTTTAATTAAATTCATTATAAACATTGCCTTTTGATTATTATCCTTAAACATTTTCCTCTCGTATATAACACTTATATACAATGTTTAAGGTTACATAAATAATCATGGAATTTTCATTGATATTCATAAAATATTCATAAATATATGCACATAAAATAATGAATAAACTCTTTTATTAAATAAATAATAAATATCCTATTACATCTCATGCTTCTAGGACACCATTCCTAACAGTGGGCACATTAACTAAAAGTAATTTTTTGATATGTGAACTATTAACTATTAACTACTAATTTTTTGACATCAAATTCTAAACTATTAACTACATGAAAAGTAATTTAAAAAAAAAAATAAAAACTATATGGTTGTGCAGGCTACACATGTACATATTCAGTTCGTTGAGTTTTTTGATATGTGAATATAAATTTCCTAAAGAGTCAACTTTTATTTCAATTATTATTCTTTTAAATGCTTAATTTAACTAAACAAATAAATGGAATTGAGTGAATTAAACTTTTTGATGAAAACATATTTTGGGTCACCACAATATATGTATCGATCTAATAGAACATATTTTTGAGTAATAAATATTTTTGTAGGTGATTTGAAAGAAGAAAATATTTTAGTAGGTGATCCTCGAATGCTCGGTCCCTAAGAACTGAGTCTTGTTGTGCCTACGTGGTGATACCACGGCCATGCCCTGGAGAGTGTGGGAACGTCAGGATTTCTTGAAAGCTTGGTCCCTTTGAATGATTATTCCTTGTGCCCACGTGATGTGTGGCGACCCGCGCCCTCGCGGCGCGGTGGCCATTCCTTATACTACTACTATTAGGCTAAGTTATAGTCTAATCCATTATTCGTTGTTAGACTATTGTCTCTTTAATTTACGTTCATATGCGGGTAAATTTTTTTTTTCTTTACTTTAACCCTCGGGTTCTTAACATGTTATGTTATTACACTAATAACATATCTTGCTATTACTTTAAGGATTCGGATATCAAACTAGTTTCCAAAAACTTATTTTAACTTATTACAGTCCGTTGTTCTTTACTAAGACAATGGTTGTAATATCTTCTTCTTAGAACTGAACATACATACTAGTATTCTATATTACATTACTTTGCAGTGGAATTTAATTTCTAAGCGAGCGTAGTAGACACCACTCCCGTGCACCCATGACATTTCCGCCACCCTTGCCTCCGCATGTCCATCAATCAAACCACTATATGACTGGCTGCTTACCTTTGTTACCTGCACACGAGTAAACTGATGAGCTAACTGTTGGTTGCCGAATCGAATTCGGATGCGGAAGCGCAGCGGAAAGGCGGATCATGTATACCAAAAATTTTCATAAAACCTTTGAGATACTCTATAGATTATATTAATTTATGCACGAATAAATTAATCTCATTAGTTCATTTATTAAGAACTCAATTCAGAAAAATACCTGGAGGCCGACTTGGTTGATAACTTGAGTTCTTTGACCTCGAACAATCCTTGCTCCAAAGCTTTGTGTTTACAAAACCATTGTCTTCCACATCAATTCCTAGAATCCACGAAGACGTGTGTGTGGGCACACATGAGACAAAACGGGTTACAATAAACAATCGAATTTCCACAAACACCAACGCATGCACGATGTGGAATTTTTGGAGAAAACATTTTTCCTTCCTCTCTACTTGAGAAATTCAGCCAGCCTTAACATTTAGGGCTGAAAAAATTGTTTCAAAATTTCTATAGAGAAATTTCGGCCACCTCTAAAATGAGGGCAAAAAACCATTCCGAAAATTGTCTCAAAAATAGTATTTATAGAGTAGAAGTCAAACTTCAAAAAGGAATCCAATCTCTATCTCTAAGATAAAGCTTGTTAATTATCTCCTATTTGAATTTTAAACAAAATCTCCTATTCCCTTATCCCTTAGTGTGGCCGGCCAAGATGGGGACTCTCATCCCTGTGTGGCACCAACACTAGATAGGGAAGGAAGAGAAAATCATCCTTTATCCTTTAGTCCAATTTTATTTCAAATTCAAATTCGAATTGAAGTCAAACTTAAATTAATTTGAATTCTAAATTGAACAACTTATCAAATAAGTTTAAATGGATAAATCTAGATGTGTTCAAATTCAAATTTAAATAATCACATTATTTAAATAATAATTAATTCTCAATTAATTATTTTCGAGTGTTTAATTTTAGAATTCCGTAATTCTAAAATTCCCATTTTGCCCTTTGTGTCTGGCAGAATTACTAGGACGACGCGGGGATTAATGGACCTATAATTCTGAGCTCCAATAAAATTAATAATCAATTAAACACTTTAATTAATTCATTAATTTTATTAATTCCAATAGTTACTCCACTATAAACTTGGAATTGCACTCTCGAAATTATAGATATAAATTACTTCTAAACTGTGAAGTGTCCATTTGATATAGTCATTGCATATAGATCAATCCTCCATAAATAATTCATAATTAGAGCCAGGTAGAATCCGTTAACCTCTCTAATTATATCTTTATCCTTAAGTACCATTGATTCTCTAATGGATAGTGATTCATAAAACACATTCATGAACTAGAGCGCTCTTACTAATGGACAGTGATTCATAAAACACATTCATGAATCGGAGCTCCTACTGGTCCAAGTACCGAATCAACCCTCAAGAGAATTATTTATCTACTTCTTTCTCAAGAAGGAATGGATTCCATTTGGTATAATAACATTCCCAGCTACCTACTTCATCATGTCTCCAAAATACAAGGAATAGGATTCAGGGTCTCAGAATCCGTACCGAGTAAATCAAAAGACACAAATCCATAAATAGGAGTTTGTTAAGAACTCAGGATTAAGATCATTCTATATATCACCATCGGTAGACTCAATTAGAATTTCTATACTTAACGGAAATTATTAGAAATTCATATTGTGTCTGTGTCCCTGTTCCACATAATCTCATTATGCGAAATACACTCATTCAATATCTTACCATATTAACAGTGCGGATAACACCATTCCATTCTAAATGGGAATGACATGTATTAATAATGTTTTAATTAAAGATTCCGAACTTTAATTAAATTCATTATGAACATTACTTTTTGATTATTATCCTTAAACATTATCCTCTCATATATAACACTTATATCAATGTTTAAGGTTACATAAATAATCATGGAATTTTCATTGATATTCATAAAATATTCATAATTATATGCACATAAAATAATGAATAAACTCTTTTATTAAATAAATAATAAATATCCTATTACATCTCATGCTTCTAGGACACTATTCCCAACAATCTCCTACTTGTCCTAAAGCAGGTAGAATATGTCTCCAATCCTTAAACTTTCTAGGTGTCTATGACTGATCTATACTCGAACAATTTCCAGATCAGTTAAGAATTTTCTAGAGTCAGGTTGCTTTCTTTTGCTGCTTCACATGCTGCTACGCATTAACTCTTAATGATAAATTTAGCAATCGCACTTTGCCAACAACCTTTCTTGTCATGACTCCTTCACCTAGTGTGAACACAGACTTGGATGTTGACTCTCAAAATCCACGTATGACTCATAGTCAAAGTTTATGTATCTAGTGAAAGACAACTTTTTCACTGACTAAACTATCTTATTGTTTCTTTATTTTCCTTATATACTTAAGGATACACTACACGACCACTCAATGATCAAATCTTGAGTTCAACTGACAACGACTAACTACTCCCACTGAATATCATATATTCGGGCTTGTAAAGAATAAGAACATCTTCTTTTCTTTCATTTGAAACATCTTGGTTTTGATCAAATCTATAAGACTTTAATAGCCTCATCAAACCTAGTATTCCATGGTCTAGAAGTTTGCTTCAATCCATAAATGGATCTCTACAGCTTGTAGACTTTCTGCACTAGGCCTTTCTCTATGTAACCCTCTGGCTGATCGATATAGATGGTTCCCTCAAGATAGCCATTCTAAAAAGCTGTCTTGAGATCCATCTGCCATATCTCATATTCAAAATATGTTGTTATGGCTAAGAGTATTCGGATGGACTTAAGCATGGTCTCTGGTGAGAGAGTTTCCTTATAGTCAACTCCCTCTTTATGGGTGTAACCATTAACCACTAGTCATGCTTTATAAGTCTCTACTTTTCCATCCGCTTATCTTATTCTCTTGAAGATCCACTTGCATCCAATGCATTTTACCCCTTCGGGTAGATCTACAAGTTCCCAGACTGAGTTAGAGTACATGGACTCTAGTTCGAGTTTCATAGATGCTTGCCACTTTTCCTTATCAAAACATCCATCATAGCTTTAAAAGTCAACGAATCCTCCTTACCATCATCAGCAATGACGATATGTGTTTCCTCAGTATATCAGTCAGGTAACTTGCTTACCCTCCCACTACAACGAGCTGCCACTAGAGTTTGATTAGGAATCATGGTCATTCTTAGCGTTCCAACAACTCTTGTCGGTTGTGGTCCAATTGTTGGGAATAGTGTCCTGAAAGCATGAGATGTAAAAGGATATTTATTATTTATTTAATAAAATAGTTTATTCATCATTTTATGTGCATATATTTATGAATATTTTATGAATAACAAATAAAATTCCTTGATTATTTATGTAACCTTAAACATGGTATATAAGTGTTATATACAAGAGGATAATGTTTAAGGATAATAATCAAAAGTAACTGTTCATAATGAATTTAATTAAAGTTCAAGAATCTTTAATTAAAACATTATTAATACATGTCATTCCCATTTAGAATGGAACGGTGTTATCCGCACTGTTAATATGGCGAGATATTGAATGAGTGTATTTCGCATAATGAGATTATGTGGAACATGGACGCAGACACAATATGAATTTCTAATAATTTCCGTTAAGCATAGAAATTCTAATTGAGTCTACGATGGTCATATATAGAATGATCTTAATCTTGAGTTCTTAACAAACTCCTATTTATGGATTTATGTCTTTTGATTTACTCGGTACGGATTCCGAGACCCTGAATCCTATTCCTTGTATTTTGAGACATAATGAAATAAGTAGCTGGGAATGTTATTATACGAGATGGAATCCATTCCTTCTTGAGAAAGAAGCGGATAAATAATTCTCTTGAGTGTTGATTCGGTACTTGGATTAGTAAGAGCGCTCTGGTTCATGAATGTGTTTTATGAATCACTATCCATTAGAGAATCAATGGTACTCAAGGATAAAGATGTAATTAGAGAGGTTAACGATTCTACCCGACTCTAATTATGAATTATTTATGGAGGATCGATCTATATGCAATGACTATATCAAATGGACACTTCACGGTTTAGAAGTAATTAATGTCTATAATTCCGAGAGTGCAATTCCAAGTTTATAGTGGAGTAACTATTGAATTAATAGAATTAATTAATTAATTAAAGTGTTTAATTAATTATTAATTTTATTGGAGCTCGTAATTATAGGTCCATTAGTCCTCGCGTCGTCCTTGTAATTCTACCGGACATAAAGGGCAAAATGGGAATTTTAGAATTACGGAATTCTAAAAATTAAATACTCAAGAATAATTGATTGAGAATTAATTATTATTTAAATAATGAGATTATTTAAATTTGAATTTGAACATATCTAGATTTATCCATTTAAACTTATTTGATAAGTTGTTCAATTTAGAATTCAAATTAATTTAAGTTTGACTTAAATTCGAAATTGAATCTGAATTAAAATTGGACTACTGGATAATGGATAAAATATCTTCCTTCCTTATCTTATTTAGGTGCCACACACAAAGGGATAAAACCCTAGGGCGGCCGGCCATTAAGAGGATAAGGGGAAGGGATTTTTTGTTCCAAATTCAAAATTGGAGATAAGGATTTGATCCTATTTTGAAGTTTGACTTCTACTCTTTAAATATGAGATAGATAGAAAATTGTAACAACAATTTTTGACATATTTTCAGCCCTAAAGAAGGTGTGGCCAAAATTCTCATATAGGGAAAAGAGTGAAAAATATTTTTTCTCCAAAAATTCCACATCGTGCATGCGTTGGTGTTTGTGGAAATTCGAGTGTTTTAGAAACCGTTTTGTCTCACGTGTGCCCACACACACGTCTACGTGGAATCAAGGAATTGACGTGGAAGACTTTGGTGTTCTAAACACAAAAGCTTGGATCTAGGACTGTTCGTGATCAAAGAAAATCAAGATATCATCCGAGTCGGCTACAAGGTATTTTTCCGGTTGATCCTTGAATCTTATAAATTAATGAGATTAATTTATTGGTGCATAAATTAATATAATTTATAGAGTATCTCAAAAGTTTTATGAAATTTTTGTTATACACGATCCACTATTGCGCTGCGTTTCCGCCACCGAATTCGATTCGGCAACCAACACCAATCTTATTGGAAAGTAACTTTTCCAAAACTTCTTTGCTTCTAGGCTTGAAAACTATCATATAGTCATGCTCTAGAAACGTGGTATTTGTCGATACAATTACCTTTGATTCTTATGAGTATATAAAATAATCATTCTTTTGTCCCCATTGAATATCCCACAAACATGCATATTTACGATCTTGGTTCCAACTTCCCAGTCTATTGTTTCATCACATGAGCTGGACACCCCTTATGCGAATATGCTTCAAAACTAGCTTTCGACCATTCCACTGTTGGAAATGTGTCCATAAAGTGGGATGTAATTTGTTATTTATGAAATGACAAATGTAAGACATTATTATTTTGCTGATTTTATAAAATAAGATAAAGTTATGTTTTGACACATACTCAAGAGTGTTAGTGATATTGCTTAGTCCATAAACTGTTACCAACGAAAGAAGAGTCAGGGGAACCCTGCCGGACAAACTCTTCTGATACAGTTTAAAATAGATATTCCCAGTCTTAGGGTTGATTGGGCAATCGAATCCAATTATGGCTGTTAGATCGAACCATGTGATGCTGGTCTCGGGGCATGGGAGTTGGACTCTGTGGTTGATCTAGACATGCTCGCAACATGTTGAATAGACCATGTGATTGATTAGGTTAGAGTAAAAACCGTTTACACAACTCTAAACCTAATCATCACAACTTAAGTATATTTGTATAATTATCTTAATCCTGAAGTGAATGCATAGCTCAACTTAGTATCTCATGATCTTTGATTCGCCAATGAGATTAGTTCACGCTTATTGAACGACATCTCGGTCATTGGGATCATGACAATATTAAGTTGGAGTTATGTGATTCACGACATGGAATTCGTAAAAATAATATCACCTCATGCTTTATTGACGGGTGTGTGAATAAATTAACCAGGCCCGGTATTCAATGATGATATTATTGATTAAGACATCGTAACATGTGCGAGACATCTTAAGAACGTTTGTCTTTCTTATTCACAAATATATAAAGGAGTTGAGGAAATAATGGTTAGAATGGTAAAACGGTAATATTATATACCATTCGATCACCGATATTTACGAAGGATAATAATGCATTTACACTGGGACCGTGTGATAAATTGTATCAACACCAAAAGAAAAATTAGCGCACATGAATCGAGAGATTATTCGGCATCGAACTTTTAGTGGAGTTGTACGATGTCGGAATTAAATATGTCGATAACTTATAGAGATGAGTTAGTCGAATATTGTAATTCCATAGCTTTGTTCATGTGGGTCCATTCGGTCTCAAGGCTAGCTCTAATAAATGGGAAAAACAGAAACTGATAATTATGTTTAAATTCATTGTGTTATTTTTCATTTATTCGATAATTGAAAAATAAAAGGAATGAGTTTTGAATTTCAAAATTAATGGAGATTAATTTAAAATTCAAAATGAAATTTAAACATGATTTTATTTGGCAACTAAAGGAAAGAGAAAAGTGAGAATTTATTTTGGGAAAATTCGGAAATCCCTTGCCATAAGGGGATTTCGAATTTTGCTCCAAAAAGGGGAAGGAAATTCGGAAATCCCAAAGCCATGTAGGGATTTTCGGATTTCGATCCTAGGGTTAAGGAGAAATTCGAAAATCCCATCTAGGGTTTGAGTTTTTGAATTTTCTCCTATATAAGGATATTATTTAAAACCCTAGGAGAGAGTTTTTTTGAAGAAAAGAAAAAGAGATCACACTTTTCCTTAGGGTGGCCGGATTTTGTAGAGACAAAATAGAAGGAAAAAGTTTCCTTAGGTTTTTGAAAAAGAGCCCACTCTCTCATCCTAAAAATTGTAGAGTCATAGCCTTGAATCTACGAGTGGTTTTTGGTGTGATCGTGGCAATAAACAACGATCTTGTTTCACGGCAATTTTCCATCTCGGAACGTGAGATAGTGAGACAAGATCCTTGCGGTCAATTAATTCAATCATCACAAAGGTATGTGAGCTTTTCTAAACCTTTGTCTATAAACATATATCATGCATGCATCTCTCATTGTGGTTTACGTTTAATTTTGAATTAAATGGATATGATAAAATTTTTGAAATTCTGCCTACAATATTGTTGTTGTTCAAATGATTTTTCATATATAAATCACAATAAGATCCTACAATTGGTATCAGAGCCTAGGGCTTTTGATCATGCATGATTTATGTTTATGCGATTGAATGTATGATATGTGTTGATATTGGCATCTTGCATGAATATATGATGAATTCAAAATTGTTTTGATTGTATATGTGATTGGATCCCGATCGATTGGCTCTAGGTTTTTAGTTACACCATATTGGTGGTTTATGTTTTTTCTCTAGAAAATAATGTAAGCCATTAAAGGGCATAGGAAGTTTTGTAATTTAATTTTCCGGAAAAATATTTTTTTGTGCCGCCGCCGCCGCCGTCGCCGCCGTCGCCGTCGCATGCCGCCGCACACTCCCAGCCTTCGCCACAAGCCCAGCCGCCAAAACCCTTCCTGGGGACGGCGTCGCGGCGGGGAACTGGGGTTTGAAACTGGTATGCGCTAAAGTTTCCTATGAAACCTAGCGGGCCTACTGTGAGCCTGCCCAGGTGAGGCCACGAAGGGCCCTGCCGTTAACTTGCTGCCCAGGCAAGGGCCCATGACCCCCTGGCAAAACCGCGCAGGGTTTTCTGAAACCCTGGCGGGCCATGGGCTCTGGCAGCGAGGCCTGCCTGGCGGGGACCATAGGGCCGGCGCGGTGCGAACGCGGGCACAGGCCTTGCCAGGCAGGGCCACAGGCGCGCAGGCAAGGGCCACAGGCCGGCAGCTGGCCTTGCCCAGGCAAGGGCCGCGGCCCATGCAGAAGGAGCAAGGTGCCTGGCCTGGCAGCCCATCTTTGCGCCCGAGGCAGAGCCTGGCCCGGCCGAGAAGAGAAGAATGGGCCCAGGATTGTCCCGGCCCAGCCCAAATGAAAAAAATATATTTTTATTTTCACTTTTCGGGGATCGAGAGAAGAGAAAATTGAGAAGATGCCAAGAAGACAAGATGAAGAAAATTATTGTAATTATTTTCATTTGTTTTTATGGGTTGTAATTAGAAATGAGCCATAGAGAGGTTAAATTGTAAATGTATGAATTATTATTTAATCTCGCATCATTATAACATGCCATATAGGATATAGAAATGCCAATATCAAATTGCCATGCAAGCATGTTCATGCATCATTGTAGTTTAATATTATAAATTGTCATAATAATAAATGCAATGGGGTAAATTTTATAAGGGTTATCATTTTGTTGAATTATTAATTGGACTTAATTTTAAAACAAAATCCATTTTTTCAAAAAGGTAAGTGGGAGGGTCGTTTGCGTTGAAACGTTCCCAAGGTCTCCGACTTTAGCCTGATCGTGACATGTGGATAGGTTAAGAACCACCTTAGTGGTCCTCACTTCAATGGGAGAAACCCATGAAACATGTCGCTAAGGAGTCATCAGGTTGCTTATAGAAGATAAGACTCGAAAAGGAAGTAGTGAGGCGAGACCATCCCTAGATGGATCGTTAGTTCATAACAACCTCTAGAGTCGATTAGTCGGTTAAATACTTAGACTAAAGATCATTGTAATCTCCCATAGGAGCTAGGCAATGGATCTAAGGTGACCAAAAGGATGGTGATTGGTTGCACTAGATGTAGAGACATCTTGTAAAGTGGACCAAACGAGAGGAGTCTCGATGCGATAGGAGGCTTCATGGACGCCACCCCTAGGTGGGACGTGTTGCCGTTTATGATCGCAACACCATAGATGAAACATTTTTTAAAGATTTTATTTATGTTTAAGTATTTGCATTCATGCATCATACTTCTCTTAAATATAAGCAAATTACCAACACCGCTTTATTTTATTTTTCAAAGAATTATGTCTTTATCCCCGATCGCGCAAATTCTTAGTACAAACAAACTAGTGGGTGAAAATTACGTTGACTGGAAACGTAACCTCGATATCGTATTGACGGTAGACAAGCACAAGCATGTGCTCACCACCCCCTGTCCTCTTGAGCCGAATGATGATTCGACTCAAGAAGAGCGAGACACATACACTGCTTGGATGCGTTCCGATGAGATTGCTAAGTGCTATATCTTAGCATCAATTAGCAATGTGTTGCAACAAAGAACATCGGAACATCTTGACGGCTGCGGATATGATCTACAACATTTCGAAATGTTCGGAAGCTAGGGCCGTCAAGCCAAGCAAGCTGCGATCTTAACTTCATGAACCGCGGATGAAATCCGGCACTCTGCTCGGCACCATATGCTATTGATCATAAGTCACCTGAATAAGATGGAGCTCATGGGAGCTGAAATAGATGGAGAGACTCAAGTGGATATGATCCTAGAAACTCTCCCGGAGATGTTTGACAACTTCAAACTCAACTACTCTATGAATAAGTTGAGTTATTCACTCCCGAGAACTCATGAAGGAGCTTCAAACCTCATGGAAACTCTATTGCTTAAAGGAGAAAAGAGGAACGGAGAGGCAAACCTTGTCAAGCGAAGCCTTCCACCTCTGTGTCAAGAAACAGAAGAAAACCCGCAGAATAAGAAGAAGCCGCCATGAAAGCCAACAACACCGCAAAGGTGGACAAGAGTATCGACAAATGTCACCATTGCGGAGTTGCTGGCCACCGAAACGCAAATCGTCCTACATACCTCAAGGAGGTCAAAGCTAAAGGTACATTACTTGTTACCAAGCCTGTTTTGTGGTCGACTCTACTTTTTCTTGGATTGTAAACTCGAGCCACTAATCATGTTTGTTGTTCTCTGCAGGGGTTCAGGGAAAACAAAAGGCTTAGCAAGGACGAGTTCAACTTCCGCTGGGGAATGGAGCATCGATGATCGTTAAATACCGTTGGAAGTATTAAATTAAATTTTGAGAACAGTTTTATTGTTTTGAACAATGTTTATTATGTCCCGGTTTTTGGGAAAAACCTTATTTCTGTGGCTCGTTTGATTGAGCAAGGATATTCTTTGGATTTTAATAATGATGTTATTTGGATTCTAAGGAATGGCTTCATGATTACCTCTACAGTCATGATAAACAATCTGTTCTACGTTAAACCAAATATTCCAACGATTTGCGATACTGAATTAAATGATGATTCAATGAGAGAAAGTAAGAGATTGAGGTCAGACTCAATTGATCAAACCTACAAATGGCATCTACGTCTTGGACATATTGGCCTTGATAGGATTAAAAGGTTGGTAAGAGACGGTCCCTTAGAAACTTTAAGTGTAGGCTCACTACCTACATGTGAATCCTGCATAGAAGGAAAAATGACCAAGAGACCCTTTTCAGCAAAGGGTAATAGAGCTGATGAATGCCTAGAACTCGTACATAGTGATGTATGTGGGCCATTCAATATCCAAGCAAGAGGAGGATATGAATATTTCATAACCTTCATTGATGACTATTCTCCTTTTGGTCATATTTATCTAATGCGTCAAAAGTCTGAAACCTTTGAAAAGTTCAAAGAATTCAAGGCCTTGGTTGAAAAGCAATTAGATAAACAGATCAAAACACTACGATCCGATCGTGGTTGTGAATACTTGCTGGGAGAGTTCGAAGACTTTCTTAAGGAAGAAGGTATATTTTCTCAACTGACCGCCGCCGGTACTCCTCGTGAGAATGGCGGTGTCCGAGAGAAGGAATCGAACTCTATTAGACATGGTTAGATCAATGATGAGTTATTCATCTCTTCCAGATTCCTTTTGGGGATATGCCTTGGAAACAAAGAAGATACATTCTCCAACCAAGTTCCATCTAAGGCAAAGACTGAACTCCATATGAAAGATGGAGTGGCAAGAAGTCATCTCTTGGCCACACCGAATATGGGGTTGTCCGGCACATGTGCTTAGAAAGAAGACCGGTAAGTGACTAGTCATTTAGAACTGTACTGTTTGTAGGATATCCCAAAGGAACAAAAGGCTATATCTTTTATAGTCCTCTCGATCGAAAAACATTCGTCCAAGACGAATGCTCGTTTTCTGGAAGAGGATTTTATAAAGAATATGAAGCCGAGAAGCGACTTTGTACTTGAGGAATTGATTGGTGAAAATGTTCGGGGAACATCTCCGTGGTCTATTCCTGAACCGACAACAGATGAACCACAACAAGAACTAACACCAGTGGAGCCTCGACGTAGTGGGAGGGTTGTGAGAAAACCTGATAGGTACATGGCTTATGGAGATGCATTGACTGCAGTCTCAGATTTAGACATCGATGAACCTATATCCTACTCGCAGGCCATGGAAAGTTCTGAAGCAAACCTAGTGCATGAAGCCATGGACGCCGAAATACAATCGATGTATAAAAATGGCGTATGGACTCTAGTAGATCCTCCTGAAGGGGTAAAACGCGTAGGGTGTAAATGGATCTACAAGAAGAAGAGGGGTCTGGATGGGAATGTAGAGACATTCAAAGCAAGGCTAGTAGCCAAGGGCTACACCCAGAAAGAAGGCATCGACTAAGAGGATACCTTCTCTCCGGTAGCCATGCTTAAATCCATCCGAATTCTTCTATCCATTGCTGCTGCTTTAGATTATGAAATCTGGCGGATGGATGTAAATACAACTTTTTTCGAATGGCAATCTGGATGAGCGCATTTACATGGCACAACCAGATGGATTCATTGAAAAGGGTCTAGAAGAAAAGGTTTGCGAATTGCGTAAGTCCATTTATGGACCAAGCGAACATCCGAATCATGGAATATCGATTCGATGAGACCGTTAAAACTTATGGTTTTGTTCAACAATGGATGAGCCTTGTGTGTATAAGTGATACAAAAAGGCAATGTGGTTTTCTTAGTCTTATATGTAGATGACATACTACTCATTGGGAATGATGTAGGAAGACTAATCGAGGTTAAGCTTTGGGCTGGCAAAGCGGTTTGACATGAAGGATCTAGGAGAAGCCGCCTATGTTTTGGGAATTCAGATCTTTCGAGATCGGAAGAACAAACAATTGGCACCGCCTCAAGCATCCTACATCGATAAGGTAATAGACGATTCGCTATGCAAAACTCCAAAAGGGTTATCTACCCTTTAGACATGGAGTATCCCTCTCTAAGGAGCAGCCTCCCAAGACTCCTCAAGAAGAGGAAGACATGAGCCGAGTTCCTTATGCTTCAAATTGTAGGAAGCCTCATGTATGCAATGCTTTGCACCGGACACGATATATGCTACGCAAAGAGGCGTGGTGAGTAGATTCCAGTCAAACCCTGGACCCGAGCACTGGGTTGCTGTCAAGCATATCCTCAAGTATCTTAGGAGAATGAGGAACTATATGCTTGTATATTCAGGTACTAACCTGAATATGACGGGATATACCAACTCCGATTTCCAATCGGATAAGGATTCCAAGAAATCCACTTCAGGATCAGTGTTTGTCCTGAATGGAGGTTCGGTGGTATGGAGGAGTATCAAGCAGACTTGCATAGCTGACTCCACCATGGAGGCCGAATATGTGGCAGCTTGTGAAGTCTGCGAAAGAGGTCAGATGGCTTAAGAAGTTCCTTGTTTCACCGGAAGTTGTTCCGGAAGTCGATAGGCCCATGGTATCAGACATTGCGATAACAATTGGGGGCTGTAGCAAACTCTAAGGAGCCTAGAAACCACAAAAAGGTCCAAGCACATAGAGCGGAAATACCATCTCATTCGTGAGATTGTACAAAGAGGCGATGTTGAAGTAACAAAGATATCTACACATGACAACTTGGCGATCCATTCACAAAGGCTTTATCTGGTAAAGTCTTCGATAGGCATCGTGAAGGTTTGGGCATGCGAGATTGTACACACCTACTTTAAGTCCAAGTGGGAGTTTGTTGGAAATGTGTCCATAAAGTGGGATGTAATTTGTTATTTATGAAATGACAAATGTAAGACATTATTATTTTGCTTGATTTTATAAAATAAGATAAAGTTATGTTTTGACACATACTCAAGAGTGTTTATGATATTGCTTAGTCCATAAACTGTTACCAACGAAAGAAGAGTCGGGAACCCCACGGACAAACTCTTTCTCGATACAGTTTAAAATAGATATTCGCAGTCTTAGGGTTGATTGGGCAATCGAATCCAATTATGGCTGTTAGATCGAACCATGTGATGCTAGTCTCGGGGCATGGGAGTTGGACTCTGTGGTTGATCTAGACATGCTCGCAACATGTTGAATAGACCATGTGACTGATTAGGTTAGAGTAAAAACCGTTTACACAACTCTAAACCTAATCATCACAACTTAAGTATATTTGTATAATTATCTTAATCCTGAAGTGAATGCATAGCTCAACTTAGTATCTCATGATCTTTGATTCGCCAATGAGATTAGTTCACGCTTATTGAACGACATCTCTCGGGTCATTGGGATCATGACAATATTAAGTTGGAGTTATGTGATTCACGATATGGAATTCAGAAAATAATATCACCTCATGCTTTATTGATGGGTGTGTGAATAAATAAACCAGGCCTGGTATTCAATGATGATATTCATTGATTAAGACATCGTAACATGTGCGAGACATCTTACGAACGTTTGTCTTTCTTATTCACAGTCATATAAAGGAGTTGAGGAAATAATGGTTAGAATGGTAAAACGGTAATATTATATACCATTCTGATCACTGATATTTACGAAGGATAATAATGCATTTACACTGTGGACCGTGTGATAAATTGTATCAACACCAAAAGAAAAATTAGCGCACATGAATCGAGAGATTATTCGGCATCGAACTTTTAGTGGAGTTGTACGATGTCGGAATTAAATATGTCGATAACTTATAGAGATGAGTTAGTCGAATATTGTAATTCCATAGCTTTGTTCATGTGGGTCCATTCGGTCTCAAGGCTAGCTCTAATAAATGGGAAAAAAGAATCGATAATTATGTTTAAATTCATTGTGTTATTTTTCATTTATTCGATAATTGAAAAATAAAAGGAATGAGTTTTGAATTTCGAAATTAATGGAGATTAATTTAAAATTCAAAATGAAATTTAAACATGATTTTATTTGGCAACTAAAGGAAAGAGAAAAGTGAGAATTTATTTTGGGAAAATTCGAAATCCCTTGCCATAAGGGGATTTCAATTTTGCTCCAAAAAGGAAGGAAATTCGAAAATCCCTAAGCCATGTAGGGATTTTCGGATTTCAATCTTAGGGTTAAGGAGAAATTCAAAATCCCATCTAGGGTTTGAGTTTTTGAATTTTCTCCTATATAAGGATATTATTGAAAACCCTAGGAGAGAGTTTTTGGAGAAAAGAAAAGAGATCACACTTTTCCTTAGGGTGGCCGGATTTTGTAGAGACAAAATAGAAGGAAAAAGTTTCCTTAGGTTTTTGAAAAAGAGCCCACTCTCTCATCCTAAAAATTCTAGAGTCATAGCCTTGAATCTACGAGTGGTTTTTGGTGTGATCGTGGCAATAAACAACGATCTTGTTTCACGGCAATTCTCCATCTCGGAACGTGAGATAGTGAGACAAGATCCTTGCGGTCAATTAATTCAATCGTCACAAAGGTATGTGAGCTTTTCTAAACCTTTGTCTATAAACATATATCATGCATGCATCTCTCGTTGTGGTTTACGTTTAATTATGAATTAAATGGATATGATAAAATTTTTGAAATTCCGCCTACAATCTTGTTGTTGTTCAAATGATTTTTCATATATAAATCACAATAAGATCCTACAATTGGTATCAGAGCCTAGGGCTATTGATCATGCATGATTTATGAAACATTTTTTAAGGATTTTATTTATGTTTAAGTAATTGCATTCATGCATCATACTTTTCTTAAATATAAGCAAATTGCCAATGCCGCTTTATTTTATTTTTTCAGCAATTATGTCTTTATCCCCGATCGCACAAATTCTTAGTACGAACAAATTAGTGGGTGAAAATTACGTTGACTGGAAACGTAACCTCGATATCGTGTTGACGGTAGACAAGCACAAGCATGTGCTCACCACCCCCTGTCCTTTTGAGCCGAATGATGATTCCACTCAAGAGGAGCGAGACGCATACACTGCTTGGATGCGTTCCGATGAGATTGCTAGGTGCTATATCTTAGCTTCAATTAGCAATGTGTTGCAACAGCAACATCGGAACATGCTGACGGCTGCAGATATGATCTAAAGCATCTCTGAAATGTTCGGCAGCCAAGGCCGTCAAGCCAAGCAAGCTGTGGTGCGTAACTTCATGAACTGCCGAATGAAATCCGTGTTGGAAATGTGTCCATAAAGTGGGATGTAATTTGTTATTTATGAAATGACAAATGTAAGACATTATTATTTTGCTGATTTTATAAAATAAGATAAAGTTATGTTTTGACACATACTCAAGAGTGTTTATGATATTGCTTAGTCTATAAACTGTTACCAACGAAAGAAGAGTCAGGGGAACCCTGCCGAACAAACTCTTCTGATACAGTTTAAAATAGATATTCGCAGTCTTAGGATTGATTGGGCATTCGAATCCGATTATGACTGTTAGATCGAACCATGAGATGCTGGTCTCGGGGCATGGGAGTTGGACTCTGTGGTTGATCTAGACATGCTCACAACATGTTGAATAGACCATGTGATTGATTAGGTTAGAGTAAAAACCGTTTACACAACTCTAAACCTAATCATCACAACTTAAGTATATTTGTATAATTATCTTAATCCTGAAGTGAATGCGTAGCTCAACTTAGTATCTCATGATCTTTGATTCGCCAATAAGATTAGTTCACGCTTATTGAACGACATCTCGGTTATTGGGATCATGACAATATTAAGTTGGAGTTATGTGATTCACGATATGGAATTCGTAAAAATAATATCACCTCATGCTTTATTGATGGGTGTGTGAATAAATAAACCAGGCCTGGTATTCAATGATGATATTCATTGATTAAGACATCGTAACATGTGCGAGACATCTTACGAACGTTTGTCTTTCTTATTCACAAATCATATAAAGGAGTTGAGGAAATAATGATTAGAATGGTAAAACGGTAATATTACATATACCATTCTGATCACCGATATTTACTGAAGGATAATAATGCATTTACACTGTGGGACCGTGTGATAAATTGTATCAACACCAAAAGGAAAATTAGCGCACATGAATCGAGAGATTATTCGGCATCGAACTTTTAGTGGAGTTATGCGATGTCGGAATTAAATATGTCGATAACTTATAGGGATAAGTTAGTCGAATATTGTAATTCCATAGCTTTGTTCATGTGGGTCCATTCGGTCTCAAGGCTAGCTCTAATAAATGGGAAAAAGAAACCGATAATTATGTTTAAATTCATTGTGTTATTTTTCATTTATTCGATAATTGAAAAATAAAAGGAATGAGTTTTGAATTTCGAAATTAATGGAGATTAATTTAAAATTCAAAATGAAATTTAAACATGATTTTATTTGGCAACTAAAGGAAAGAGAAAAGTGAGGATTTATTTTGGGAAAATTCGAAATCCCTTGCCTTAAGGAGATTTCAATTTTGCTCCAAAATGGGGAAGGAAATTGAAAATCCCTAAGCCACGTGGGATTTTCGGATTTCAATCCTAGGGTTAAGGAGAAATTCGAAAATCCCATCTAGGGTTTGAGTTTTTGAATTTTCTCCTATATAAGGATATTATTGAAAACCCTAGGTGAGAGTCTTTTGGAGAAAAGAAAAAGAGATCACACTTTCCTCAGGGTGGCCGGATTTTGTAGAGACAAAATAGAAGGAAAAAGTTTCCTTAGGTTTTTGAAAAAGAGCCCACTCTCTCATCCTAAAAATTGTAGTGACATAGCCTTGAATCAACGAGTGGTTCTTGGTGTGATCGTGACAATAAACAACGATCTTGTTTCATGGCAATTCTCCATCTTGGAACGTGAGATAGTGAGACAAGATCCTTGCGGTCAATTAATTCAATCGTCATAAAGGTATGTGAGATTTTTCTAATCCTTTGTCCATAAACATATATCATGCATGCATCTCTCGTTGTGGTTTACATTTAATTATGAATTAAATGGATATGATAAAATTTTTGAAATTCCGCCTACAATCTTGTTGTTGTTCAAATGATTTTTCATATATAAATCACAATAAGATCCTACAATCCGACACTCCTGTTCGGGACCATATGCTACTGATCATAAGTCACCTGAATGAGATGGAGCTCATGGGAGCTGAAATAGATGGAGAGAGTCAGGTGGATATGATCCTAGAGACTCTCCCGGAGATATCAACTACTCGATGAATAAGTTGAGCTATTCACTCCCAGAACTCATGAAGGAGCTTCAAACTGCGGAAACTCTACTGCTTAAAGGCAAAAAGGGGAATGGAGAGGCAAACCTTGCTGAATCGAAGCCTTCCACCTCTGACGCCAAGAAATAGAAGAAAGTCCGCAACAAGAAGAAGCCGGCTGGAAAAGGCAAAACCACTGCAAAGGTGGACAAGAGTAATGAAAATTGTCACCATTGCGGAGTAGCTGGCCACTGGAAACGCAACTGTCCTACTTACCTCAAGGAGGTTAAAGCTAAAGGTACATTATTTGTTACAGAAGCCTGTTTTGTGGCTAACTCTACTTTTTCTTAGATTGTAGACTCTGGAGCCACTAATCATGTTTGTTGTTCTCTGCAGGGGTTCAGGGAAAACAAAAGGCTTAGCAAGGATGAGTTCAACTTCCGCTAGGGGAATGGAGCATCAGTATCAGCAACATCTGTTGGAAGTATTAAATTAGTTTTTGAGAACAGTTTTATTGTTTTGAACAATGTTTATTATGTCCCGGTTTTTGGGAAAAACCTTATTTTTGTAGCTCGTTTGATTGAGCAAGGATATTCTTTGGATTTTAATAATGATGTTATTCAAATTCTTAAGAATGGTTTCATGATTACTTCTACAGTCATGATAAACAATCTGTTCTACGTAAAACCAATTATTCCAACGATTTATGATACTGAATTGAATGATGATTCAATGAGGGATAGTAAATGATTGAGGTTAGACCCAACTGATCAAACCTATAAATGGCATCTACGTCGTGGACATATTAGCCTTGACAGGATTAAAAGGTTGGTAAGAGACGGTCCCTTACAAACCTTAAGTGTAGGCTCACTACCTACATGTGAATCCTGCATAGAAGGAAAAATGACCAAGAGACCCTTTTCAGCAAAGGGTAATAGAGTTGATGAATGCCTAGAACTCGTACATAGTGATATATGTGGGCCATTTAATATCCAAGCAAGAGGAGGATATGAATATTTCATAACCTTCACTTATGACTATTCTCGTTTTGGTCACATTTATCTAATGCGTCAAAAGTCTGAAACCTTTGAAAAGTTCAAAGAGTTCAAGGCCTTGGTTGAAAAGCATTTAGACAAACAGATCAAAACACTACGATCTGATCATGGTGGGGAATACTTGCTGGGAGAGTTCGAAGACTTTCTTAAGGAAGAAGGTATATTTTCTCAACCCGATCGCGCCAGTACTCTCCTCGTGAGAATGGCGTGTCGAAAAGAAGGAACCGAACTCTATTAGATATGGTTAGATCAATGATGAGTTACTCATCCTTCCAGATTCCTTTTGGGGATATGCTTTGGAAACAAAGAAAGATATATTCTCGAATCAAGTTCCATCTAAAGCAAAGGCTCGAACTCCATATGAAAGATGGAGTGGCAAGAAGTCATCTCTTGGCCACACCGAATATGGGGTTGTCCAAAGACATGTGCTTAGAAAGAAGACCGGTAAGCTAGCCACTGCTCGTAACTATGCCTGTTTGTAGGATATCCTAAAGGGACAAAAGGCTACATCTTCTATAGTCCTACTGATCAGAAAACATTCGTTAGCACGAATGCTCATTTTCGGGAAGAGGATTTTGTGAAGAATATGAAGCCTAGAAACAAGCTTGTACTTGAGGAATTGACTGGTGACAATGTTTAGGTAACATGTCCGCAGTCTATTCTTGAACCAACAACAGATGAACCACAACAAGAACTAACACCAATAGAGCCTCGACGTAGTGGGAGGGTTGTGAGACAACCTGATAGGTACATGTCTTATGGAGATGCATTGACTGCAGTCTCAGATTTAAACATCGACGAACCTATCTCCTACTCGCAGGCTATGGAAAGTTCTGAAGCAAACCTATGGCATGAAGCCATGAATGCCGAAATACAATCGATGTATAAAAATGGCGTATGGACTCTGGTTGATCCTCCTGAAGGGGTAAAACCCATAGGGTGTAAATGGATCTACAAGAAGAAGAGGGGTCCAGATGGGAATGTAGAGACATTCAAGGCAAGGCAGTAGCCAAGGGCTACACCCAGAAAGAAGGAATTGACTATGAGGATACCTTCTCTCTGGTGGCCATCCTTAAATCCATCCGTATTCTTCTATCCATTGCTGCTGCTTTAGATTATAAAATCTGGCAGATGGATGTGAAGACAGCTTTTCTGAATGGCAATCTGGATGAGCGCATTTATATGGCACAACCATATGGATTCATCGAAAAGGGTCAAGAAGAAAAGGTTTGCGAATTACAAAAGTCCATTTATGGACTAAAGCAAGCATCCAGATCATGGAATATCATATTCGATGAGACTGTTAAAACTTATGGTTTTGTTCAGTCATTGGATGAGCCTTGTGTGTATAAGCTGATACAAGAAGGCAAAGTGGTTTTCTTAGTCTTATATGTGGATGCCATACTACTCATTGGGAATGATGTAGGAAGACTGACTGAGGTTAAGCTCTAGCTGGCAAAGTAGTTTGACATGAAGGATCTAGGAGAAGCTGCCTATGTTCTGGGAATTCAGATCTTTCGAGATCGAAAGAACAAACAATTGGCACTATCTCAAGCATCCTATATCAATAAGGTAATGGACCGATTCGCCATGCAAAACTCCAAGAAGGGTTATTTACCCTTCAGACATGGAGCATCCCTCTCAAAATAGCAGTCTCCCAAGACTCCTCAAAAAGAGGAAGACATGAGCCGAGTTCCTTATGCTTCAGCCGTAGGAAGCCTCATGTATGCAATGCTTTGCACCAGACCTGATATATGCTACGCGGTAGGCGTGGTGAGTAGATTCCAGTCTAACCCTGGACCCGAGCACTGGGTTGCTGTCAAGCATCTGCTCAAGTATCTTAGGAGAACGAGGAACTATATGCTTGTATATTCAGGTACTGACCTGACTATGACGGGATACACCGACTCTGATTTCCAATCGGATAAGGATTCCAGGAAATCCACTTCAGGATCTGTCTTTGTCTTGAATGGAGGTTCGGTGGTATGGAGGAGTATTAAGCAGACTTGCATAGCTGACTCCACCATGGAGGCCGTATATGTTGCAGCTTGTGAAGCTACAAAAGAGGCCGTATGGCTTAAGAAGTTCCTAGTATCACTGGAAATTGTTCCGGAAGCGGATAGACCCATGGTACTGTATTGCGATAACAGTGGGGCTATAGAAAACTCTAAGGAGCCTAGAAGCCACAAAAGGTCCAAGCATATAGAGTGGAAATACCACCTCATCCGAGAGATTGTACAAAGAGGCAATGTTGAAGTGACAAAGATATCAACACATGACAACTTGGCTGATCCGTTCACAAAGGCTTTATCTGGTAAAGTCTTCTATAGCCATCTGGAAGGTTTGGGCATGCGAGATTGTACACACCTACTTTAAGTCCAAGTGGGAGTTTGTTGGAAATGTGTCCATAAAGTGGGATGTAATTTGTTATTTGTGAAATGACAAATGTCAGACATTATTGTTTTTTGCTGATTTTATAAAATAAGATAAAGTTATGTTTCGACACATACTCAAGAGTGTTAGTGATATTGCTTAGTCCATAGACTGTTATCAACGAAAGAAGAGTCAGGGAAACCCTGCCGGACAAACTCTTCTGATATAGTTTAAAATATATATTCGCAGTCTTAGGATTGATTGGGCAATCGAATCCGATTATGACTGTTAGATCGATCCATATGATGCTGGTCTCGGAGCATGGGAGTTGGACTCTATGGTTGATCTGGACATGTTCACAACATGTTGAACAGACCATGTGACTGATTAGGTTGGAGTAAAAACCATTTACTAAACTCTAAACCTAATTATCACAACTTAAGTATATTTGTATGATTATCTTAATCCTGAAGTGAATGCATAGCTCAACTTAATATCTCATGATCTTTGATTCACCAATGAGATTAGTTCACAGTTTTTGAACAACATCTCGGCTATTGGGATCGTGACATAATTAAGTTGGAGTTATGTGATTCACAGTTATGGAATTCGTAAGAAATAATATCACCTCATGCTTTATTGACAGTTGTGTGAATAAATAAACCAGGCCTGATATTCAATGATGATATTCATTGATTAAGACATCGTGACATGTGTGAGACATCTTACGAACATGTGTCTTTCTTATTCACAGTCATATAAAGGAGTTGAGGAAATAATGATTGGAATGGTAAAACGGTAATATTTTATACCATTCTGATCACTGATATTTACGAAGGATAATAATGCATTTACACTGTGGACCGTGTGATAAATTGTATCAACACCATCAGAAAAATAATGCACATGAATCGAGAGATTATTCGGCATCAAACTTTTAGTGGAGTCGTGCGATGTCAGAATTAAATATGTCGATAACTTATCGGGATAAGTTAGTCGAATATTGTAATTCCATAGCTTTGTTCATGTGGGTCCATTCGGTCTCAAGGCTAGCTCTAATAAGTGGGAAAATAGAAACTGATATTTTGTTATACAATTATGTTTAAAAAATTCATTGTGTTCTTTTTCATTTATTTGATAATTGAAAAATAAAAGGGAATGAATTTGAATTTTGAAATTAATAGTGATTAATTTAAAATTCAAAATAAAATTTAAACATGATTTTATTTGGCAACTTCAGGAGAGAGAAAGTTGATTTATTTGGGAAAAATTCGGAAATCCCTAGCCATGTGGGGATTTTCGGATTTTAATCCAAGGGTGAAGGGAAAATTCGAAAATCCTATCTAGGGTTTGAGTTTTTGAATTTCCTCCTATATAAGGATATTTATTGAAAACCTTAGCTATGAGTTTTTAGAAGAGAAAAAATATCACACACTTTTCTCTCCTAGGGTGGCCGGATTTTTGAGACAAAATAGAAGGAAAGTTGTTTCCTTAGGATTTTGAAAAAGAGCCCACTCTCTCATCCCGAAACACTAAGAGTCATAGCTTTGAATCAACGAGTGGTTTTTGGTGTGATCGTATCGATAGATCAACGATCTTGTTTCACGGCAATTCTCCATCTCGAAATGTGAGATAGTGAGACAAGATCCTTGCGGTCATTTTAATTCAATCGTCACAAAGGTATGTGTGTTATTCTAATCCTTTGTCTATAAACATATATCATGCATGTATCTATCGTTTTGGTTTATGTTTAATTTGGAATTAAATGGATATGATAAAAATTTTTGAAATCCCGCCTACAATTTTGTTGTTGTTCAAATGATTTTTCATCTATAAATCACAACTAGGTCCTACATCGTATCCCTCACTGGTTCTCGGAAGTCCGGTCACAAAGTCCATGGCTAAGTGTTCCCACTTCCATTCTGGGATCTCTAGTGGCTGTAAGCTTCCAGCTAGTCTCTGATGTTCTGCTTTGACCTTCTGGCATGTTTAGCAGCGACTAACATAGTCAACTATGTCGTTCTTCATTCGCCTCCACCAAAAATGTTGTTTCAAATCTTGATACATTTTGGTAGCACCTGGGTGTACGGAATATGGCGTGCTGTGCGCTTCCGCTAGTATCTGCTTCTTGATCCCCTCTTGATCCGGTACACAAATTCTTCTTTGGTATAGGAGAATTCCGTCCTTTGAAAGGCTGAAAGTCAACCTTGCATTCTCTACTATCTCCTTCCTGTATACATCCATAATTGGGTCACCTTTTTGAGCTTCTCGTATCTCATCCTGTAGCACAGGCTGTAGCCTCAGAGAAGCTAATTTACTAGAGATTAATTCGAGGCCTAGGAGATTAATCTCTTGTTGAAGCTGCTTTGGCAACAATTCGGTCTCCACTGGAGTCCGCAGTGCTGGATTTCTGCTCAAAGCGTCTGCTACTCGATTGGCTTTACCTGGATGGTAAAGGATTTCACAATCGTAGTCCTTCACAAGTTCAAGCCATTGTCTTTGTCTCATATTAAGCTCCTTCTGTGTGAAGAAGTACTTTAGGCTCTGATGGTCCGTATAAATTTGGCATTGAGCCCCATATAGGTAATGCCGCCATAACTTGAGCGCAAAAACTACTGCGGCTAACTCAAGATCATGCGTTGGGTAATTACGCTCGTGATCCTTTAGTTGCCGAGATGCGTAAGCAATGACCTTGCCATTTTGCATCAACACGGCTCCTAGTCCTGTCTTTGAGGCATCACTGTAGATGTCAAATTTTTCTCCCTCTTCTGGGATCGTGAGTACTGGAGCACTAATTAATCTTCTTTTGATCTCTCTGAAACTCTATTCACATCCATCTATCCATTCATACCTTCTATCTTTTCTGGTTAAGGCAGTGAGAGGAGCTGCAAGACGAGCAAATCCCTCTACAAACCTTCTGTAATACCCTGCCAATCCTAAGAAACTTCGAATTTCCGTAACACTCTTTGGAACTGGCCACTTCTCAACCGCTTCAACCTTTGCTGGATCCATGGCGATTCCTTCCGTGGATACTACATGTCCGAGGAAGTGGACTTTATCTAACCAGAACTCACACTTAGAAAACTTCGCATATAGCTGATGTTTCTTCAACTTGTGTAGTGCGATCCTCAAATGTTCTGCGTGCACTTGCAGATCTCGTGAGTATATAAGGATGTCATCGATGAAAACAATAACAAACTTATCTAAATACTCTCTGAAGACTCTGTTCATATGGGCCATAAACGTCGCTGGGGCATTTGTAAGTCCAAACGACATCACTAAGAATTCGTAGTGTCCATACCGAGTTCTGAATGTCATTTTGGGAATGTCTTCTTCTTAATCTTGAGCTGATGATACCCTGATCGAAGGTCTATCTTCGAAAACGAGGTAGCTCCCTTAAATTGGTCGAACAAGTCATCGATTCGTGGCAACGGGTACTTGTTCTTGATGGTCACTTTATTGAGCTCTCTATAATCTATGCACATCCGAAGCGTGCCATCCTTCTTTTTGGCAAAGAGGACCGGAGCTCCCCATGGCGAGAAACTCGGTCTGATAAAGCCTTTATCTAACATCTCTTGGAGTTGAACCCACAACTCTTTCAGTTCCACTGGAGCCATCCTGTACGGTGCTTTGGATATTGGTGCTGTGCCAGGGAGACGCTCTATCTCAAAAGCTATTTCCCGATCTGGAGGAAGTCCGGGTAGTTCCTCTGGAAAAACGTCTAGGAACTCCTTGACTATGGGAACGTCTTCTTGTTGATGTTTCCCCTCTTGGTTCCTATCCACCACATACGCCAAACATCCAGTGCATCCGCTAGACATCAATCGTCTGGCTTCTAGGGAACTAATAAAACGTATGGGTGTCCCTGATGTGGAACCCATGTACTCAAATATCTGTTCTCCTTCTGGCTGAAAAACTACCTTTTTCTTTCTACAGTCTATTGTAGCATTATACTTTCCTAGAAAATCCATTCCTAGGATCACATCATAATCTACAAAGTTCAGAACAACTAGGTCCGCACTTAGTTCTCTTCCTGCTATCTCTACTGGTACGTGACGTAACCAGTGACTAGACAACAACACATCACCTGATGGTAGTGCTGTCTTAAAGGCTTGCCCTATCCTCTCTTGAGGATGTAGTATTCGTTTAACAAATTCTACTGATGCAAATGTATGTGTGGCCCCTGAATCAAATAATGCTCGTGCAGGGACATGGGCAACAGTGAGCTGACATGTCACTACGTTGGATGTGCCTGCCTCAGCTTCCTCCTTAGTGTATGTCATTAAGTGAGCATTGGCCTATGGAGCAGCTTCTACTCTGTTCAGTTGAGGGGTCAAGAATACCTTCTATGCTTGCATGGCGTGAAATTGTGGAACTGGTGGCCTTTATGGAGCCGTTCCAGGAGATCCTGCTTTAAACGGACACTGCCTTGCATAATGTCCTTTCTGTCCACACGTATAGCATACATCTACGCCAGCTTTACATTCTCCGGAGTGTTTCTTTCCACAGGTCAGGCATATAGGAACACTAGGACTGGTATACTGGTCCTGCTTCTGTTAGGGGTTTCGCTGATTCTGATTGCGATTCCCTTTCCTCTTTGCTGGGGTTTTGCTAGTTCCCCTGTCCAGGTTTCGATCCCTGGTCACTACGACTTCCTTGGCTTTGTGGATTAGCACCAGAGCTCTGCTTAGTATGTGCTTGTGCCTTTTCTCTCTGTTGGTTCTTGTCTTCCCACATCTTAGCTCGTTCCTCTCTAGATTTGGCAATGTTATGCTCCGCACGTATTACCCGATTCACTAGATCGGCTACCGTGGTTAGTGGATACTCCCCACTTTCCACAACGGTGGTTATATCTCCTCAGAGCATATTAACCATCCTCCTAACCTTCTCTTCCTCTGTTGGAACCAACTGAGGACATAGTCGTGCCAACTGATCAAGTCGTTGGCATGCTTCTACAACTGTCTGGTCGCCCAGCTTAAAATTGTTGAACTCATTCTGCTGAGTCTTCAGGGCTTCTAAGTTGTAATACTTACGGTTAAATTCCCATAGGAATTCATCCCACAACATCTGTCTCACATTCCTTCTGGCGCACACTGATTCCAACCAATAGCGGGCATCTTTCTTTAATACAAAAGCGGCGCACTAAATCTTCTCCTTGTCGGTGAGTTCCATAAACTCAAACACTGTCTGAATGGATGCTAACCATTCCTCAGCCTCGAGTGGATCTGTTGATCCATCAAACTCTAGAGGTGCCATTCTCTTAAACCTTACATACAATGGTTCCCTTGGGACCATTTCTGGGTGCCCCATCTCACCCCTTACTGGCTCTTGGGGTTCAACCCTCTCTGCGGGTTGCTCAAGTTTGGCGGCTTGTGCTGGAATCGCCTGCGGAGGGGGTGCTCCTCCAACCTGTTGACCCTATATCAACTGGGTAAGCAATTCTCGTAACTGTCTGCTTTCCTCATCCTGGGCTGCTATTTGCCCCCTCAGACCTGCTACTTCTTCAGCTAGGTCTGGTGCTGGAGGATTCTGTTCTGCTTGTGTTCTCTTTTGACGTGTACGAACCATGTTGCTTTGTCTATATTAATCAAAAGAGCAACATCATTAGTCTAAGTGCAAAAAGAAATGCTTCTAAAGTTCCTTGACTTGCAATACTTTAAACTATCATTCATTCTCATATCAACTAGCAAAACATACATTCTATATGTTCTCCCATTAGGCATGCCCCATATCATGCATATCACATCATATACAAATCATCACAAAAGTAAAGGTTTTTAAGCCTTTCATTCAAATCTATTATGTATGTCCCATTTCATACATATCACATCATACATAAAACATCATTAGTCTAAGTTTCTCAATACTATTTACATAACCTTGCATCATATTCAAATAAATAAGACGCTAAGTCCTAACTTAATCCTCATCATCTAAGTGTTTCTCAGGATCCTCCTCCGGATCCTCCTCGGGGTCTTCCTCCAAATCCTCCTCGGGATCCGACTGAGGGTTACCACTAGCTTCCTCACCAACGGTCCCAACGTAGGTCCATCTTCGCCGAACGGCCATAGGCTCGTCCGCTGCCTCTATCTCGGGTCTCGGTCGTTGGCGAGAAGTAGTGGCTTCCGCATCATGTCTCCTGATACGGGTATTGGAAAACGGGAAGTCTCACCTAACCGCCGATGGCCGTGTCCTCTCCTCTAACAGCTGGCGCTCACAATGCTTCGCCTCGGCTATAAATTGTGTGAGGGTCTGATCCGATCGCGGAACTAGCCGATGTAATGACCAGGAAAATATTAAGTCAAATTCGGACAGTCCGGTATTTGACCGTAATTATTCCCGGAACAGAAAGTAGTAGAAATATTGATGTAATCATGAAAGTGTTATGTAGAAACTTTATATACGGGGTAAAATCACCCAAAAAGTGTAAAGTTATAATACAAATATTTTTATAGAGAAAATTCGTAAATATCAGTTGTGAATAGTGAAATATCAGTTAAAAGTTAGAAATTTTAACAGGTATATTTTAGTTATGAAAAACTGAAATATTTGGTAGATGACCAAATGACTAGTTAGAAAAAGAGTAGAAATATTAGAAGTAAGGAAAATGACAAAAGTTCCTGAAACAGAATTTTCCCGAGTCAGTTAAAGCGGGAAACTGCAAAAAAAAAAAAACGAGTACCGCGAGGGTATGCGTTTTGGGCAATTCTGGATCGTTTAAAATGAGAATTTCAGAAAAAGAAATTGACTATTGAGATACCCAAGAGAAGTGGGTTGAATATGAGAAATTTGACCCAGGGTGCTCGGCAGTCCAGAAAAGGAGTATAGAACCTATACCGGGTGTGAAATTATCGGTACCAGAAAGAGACTCGTTTTGAAAAACGAAAAGTTTGGTCTCGACAAGAAAAATGTGGGGAACACAGAACAACTTAAATTAAGTGTTAAACTTAATTAGAATTAGTAGAATTAAATTATGGGAATTAAAGTTATTTCTCTAATTTAATTTTAGAAAGTAACTAGTGATGGACGCGCGCGTTTGCGCGCATTGCAGTAAGTGATAATTTTGTATATTAGAAGAAGGTAGTAATTTATATACAATAGAAGTAGATATTTACATATATTTATATATGAGTATATACATAAGACATTATTATATGAAGTTATTTATATATACATATGTCTACACAATATAGACATATATATATATATATATAATATTATTATAAAAGTTATTTACAATATATATACAACTCTTTCTTTTTCCTTTTTTTTTTTTTTTTTTGTTGTGGGTCACCGGTTTTTTTTTTTCAAATTGCAAAATATAAATTTTAAAAGATGTTAGTATTAATAGTTGAAAAAATTTAAAATAATAAGATTTAGAAGTAGTTATATTACCTGGTCCGTGGGCGTTTTTTTGGTTGTTCTATTTCTTTGCCTTTGGAGCTGGAATAATATAAAATTAATGAATTATGTATTTAAAATTATAAGTATTGTTTTTAATTTATAAATAATGTAAAATGTTAAATATGTATTGTTGGGAATAGTGTCCTGAAAGTATGAGATGTAAAATGATATTTATTATTTATTTAATAAAATAGTTTATTTATCATTTTATGTGCATATATTTTTGAATATTTTATGAATATCAAATAAAATTCCTTGATTATTTATGTAACCTTAAACATGGTATATAAGTGTTATATACGAGAGGATAATGTTTAAGGATAATAATCAAAAGTAATTGTTCATAATGAATTTAATTAAAGATCGGAATCTTTAATTAAAACATTATTAATACATGTCATTCTCATTTAGAATGAAACGGTGTTATCCGCACTGTTAATATGGCGAGATATTGAATTAGTGTATTTCGCATAATGAGATTATGTGGAACATGGACGCAGACACAATATGAATTTCTAATAATTTCCGTTAAGCATAGAAATTCTAATTGAGTCTACCGATGGTCATATATAGAATGATCTTAATCCTGAGTTCTTAACAAACTCCTATTTATGGATTTATGTCTTTTGATTTACTCGGTACGGATTCCGAAACCCTGAATCTTATTCCTTGTATTTTAGAGACATAATGAAATAGGTAGCTGGGAATGTTATTATACGAGATGGAATCCATTCCTTCTTGAGAGAGAAGCAGATAAATAATTCTCTTGAGTGTTGATTAGGTACTTGGATTAGTAAGAGCGCTCTGGTTTATGAATGTGTTTTATGAATCACTATCCATTAGAGAATCAATGGTACTCAAGGATAAAGATGTAATTAGAGAGGTTAACGGATTCTACCTGACTCTAATTATGAATTATTTATGGAGGATCGATCTATATGCAATGACTATATCAAATGGACACTTCACAGTTTTAGAAGTAATTAATGTCTATAATTCCGAGAGTGCAATTCCAAGTTTATAGTGGAGTAACTATTGAATTAATAGAATTAATTAATTAATTAAAGTGTTTAATTAATTATTAATTTTATTGGAGCTCGAATTATAGGTCCATTAGTCCCCGTCGTCCTTGTAATTCTACCGCACACAAAGGGGCAAATGGGAATTTTAGAATTACAGAATTCTAAAATTAAATACTCGAAGAATAATTAATTGAGAATTAATTATTATTTAAATAATGAGATTATTTAAATTTGAATTTGAACATATCTAGATTTATCCATTTAAACATATTTGATAAGTTGTTCAATTTAGAATTCAAATTAATTTAAGTTTGACTTAAATTTGAATTTGAATCTGAATTAAAATTGGACTACTAGATAATGGATAAAATATCTTCCTTCCCTATCTTATTTAGGTGCCACACACAAAGGGATAAATCCCTAGGGTGGCCGGCCATTAAGAGGATAAGGGGAAGGGATTTTTTGTTCCAAAATTCAAAATTGGAGATAAGGATTTGATCCTATTTTGAAGTTTGACTTCTACTCTTTAAATATGAGATAGATAGAAAATTGTAACAACAATTTTTGACATATTTTCAGCCCTAAAAAAGGTGGTGGCCGAAATTTCTCATATAGAGAAAAAGAGTGAAAAATATTTTTCTCCAAAAATTCCACATCGTGCATGCGTTGGTGTTTGTGGAAATTCGAGTGTTTAAGAAACCGTTTTGTCTCACGTGTGCCCACACACACGTCTACGTGGAGTCAAGGAATTGACGTGGAAGACTTTGGTGTTCTAAACACAAAAGCTTGGAGCTAGGACTGTTCGTGGTCAAAGAAAATCAAGATATCATCCGAGTCGGCTACAAGGTATTTTTTCGGTTGATCCTTGAATCTTATAAATTAATGAGATTAATTTATTGGTGCATAAATTAATATAATTTATAGAGTATGTCAAAAGTTTTATGAAAATTTTTGTTATACACGATCCGCTATTCCGCTATAGCGTTTCCGCCTACCGAATTCGATTCGCAACCAACAATTGGTATCGGAGCGGTCTATAGACGATATTAATTTATACTTCGATTATTTGATAATCATAATTGATATTAAATATGTGATATTTAATTATGTATGTATGTGATGAGTAGGCACTTGCATTTATGGATGTTTATTTTTATTCATGATGATGAATGTATGGATGATGGATTTGTCGTTAATTATATGGTTCCATGGATCGGTTATATTCATTCGTTAATAAATTATTTGTAATTTAATTCGGGATTAGAATTATTGTAATTCTAGGATTTGGGTAGAATTAGGGTTTTTGATTTTTAATCAAGGAGGCCTTGAAGATCATGTTTGAAGCCTTTAAAGAAGCCCAGAAAACTGCCCAGAAAATTCCAGAAACGCGGCCCAGGCGCGTCCAGACGCTGCCAGCCCAGGCGCCGCCAGCCCAGCCAACCAGGCCAAAGGTCATGCCCAGTCATGCCCAACATGGCAGGGTGGCCCAAGTTCGGGATTTGATCCCGAACGGGCCCAAGGTTTTAAAACTCTCGTAAAAGCGTGCCGACGAGCCCGAAAAGTTTCGGATCCCAAGGAAGGTGAAATCCAACCCGAGACAAAGAATGAAGTCAAGAATAAAGAATTCAAGAATCAAGACCCGTTGATGTAACGGAAGAATATAATTATTGTAATTATTTATTTATTCGATTCGATTGAGTTGTAATTTATTTTTCCATGGGACCCGGTCAAATCCATCTCAATAGTTGATTGCATATATTTATATTTTATGTTGATAATTATATATTATATGTCCATGCATATAACATGCCATATAGATATAATGTGCCTACTCATATGTTTTTTATAACATGCCATGCATACACGCCAAGATTGTTGTTGTTTATTTTATTTATTATAAAAGTGTTTTAGAAAAATAAAATAAAATAAGAACTATCTTATTTGAAAAATCATTTAATATGATTAAATTGATTTAAGTTGCAAAATTGATTTGCAAAATAATGTTACATGTGAAATTGAATTTAAGAGTTAAATTTTGGAATTTCACATATCCGAAAAATAAATTGTTTATTTTTCGAATTGAAAATCATGAGATGTTTTTCAAACAAAATACATATTTGCAAAATAATGAGTGGGAGAGGGTTGTATGACAATACGACCCACTGGTCTCCATCATTAGTTCAACACCGTGAGATTCGAAAGGGGCTTCGCGGCGGCACCGATTCCGCACTCCCTACGGAAAGTGTTCTTTCGGATCAATAACAAGGTTGACTTCCTAGCGATAGGATTGAAGGATGTATTTCCTGTTTGACCTACCTTACGGCGGCACTCCGGAGTTAAGTCTGTAGAATCTGAAATGATGGGTTACACTCATGGAGATATAATCAAATTGTTGATTATATTTTTTACCAAAATTAGCGGTAGTTAATAAATATGAAAATATGAGATATTTTGATTATATTTATTAATTGAGAAGGTCTTGGTTCAATTTACGATATTTTGACCTACCCTACGGCGGCACTATAATCGTGGTAAATTGAATTATCGTTGGCACCTAGAATTAAAACATGATTTATGTATTTTTCATGTGCATCATGCATCATATTTAATTGTGCCAAAATTAACATGCCTTGATATTCATGCACATAAATTGATTAGATGAATATTCTATTTATTCCCAGCAATATGTCGAATCCCATAATGACACTACTAGCGACTGAAAAATTAGACAGTGATAATTATGCTAAGTGGAAAAGTAACATGAACATACTATTGGTCTGCAAAGACTATAAGTTTGTCCTAGCGGAGGAATGTCCTCCTGAACCCGCGGCTAATGCATCCAAAACCGCAAGGGAGCCTTTTGATCGCTGGATCAAGGCCAACAATAAAGCAAAGTGCTTGATGCTGGCCAGCATGAGCGATGTGCTTCGCAAGAAGCATGAGGAGATGGAGACTGCTTATGAGATAATGGAGTCTCTAGAAGCCATGTTCGGCGCTCCTTCTGAAAAGGCTCATTTGGATGCCGTAAGGGCTTTCATGAATGATAAGATGAAGAAAGGTTCTTCAGTCAAGGCACATGTTTTGAACATGATTAATCACCTCCACGATGTGGAGCTCAATGGTGCCAGAATCGATGAAGCCACCCAAGTTGGCATCATCTTGGAAAGCCTATCCCCTGACTTTCATGAGTTCGTGAACAACTTTGTTATGAACAAAAAGAAGTGCAATCTCACTGAACTCATGAATGACCTGCAAAACTTTGAATCCACCAACAAAAGAAGGGGAGGAGAAGCAAATGTTGTAGTTGTAGGAAGTTCTGGTAAAAACAAAAGGAAAAACTAGAACCAGGGAAAAGCGAATGAGAAAAAAGAACAAAGTAAATCAGATTTACTAGTTCTTGAAACATGTTTAGTAGAGGGTGATACCTCAGCCTGGATAAAAAGCAAAAGATTTCTCACGAAAATAACACATATTTGTGGCACCTTAGACTTGGTCACATTAACCTAAATAGGATTGAAAGACTGGTAAAGGATGGTCCTTTGCGCGAGCTAAAAGTTGGCGAGCTTCTTCGATGCAGGAATCTTGTTTGGAAGGTAAAATGACCAAGAGACCTTTTACAGCAAAAGGAGTAAGAGCTACAGAACCCCTACAGTTGATACATTCAGATGTATGTGGACCGTTAAATGTCCAAGCTAGAGGAGGTTACGAATATTACGTCACTTTTGTTGATGACTATTCAAGATATGGTTATGTTTACCTGATGCAACAGAAATCTGAAACTTTTGGAAAGTTTAGAGAATTCCGAGCAGAAGTTGAAAAACAATTAGGTAAACCAATCAAGACACTTGATCGGATCGGGGGTGAATACCGGACCAAGAGTTCCGTGATTTCTTGATTGAAGAAGGTGTGGTATCCCAATTGACTGCACCCGGTACACCACAGCAGAATGGTGTGGCCGAAAGGAGAAATCGGACTTTGCTCGACATGATAAGATCAATGTTGAGTTATTCTTCACTGCCTACTTCTTTTTGGGGTTATGCCCTAAAAACCGCTATGTATATTCTGAATCTAGTTCCATCTAAATCTATACCTAAGACACCCCTAGAGTTGTGGAATGGTCAAAAACCTAGTTTGAGACACATTCGCATATGGGGGAGTCCAGCACATGTGCTAAGGCAAAAGACCGGGAAGTTGGAACCAAGGTCAGAAGTATGCATCTTTGTGGGATACCCATAAGGGACAAGAGGACGACTGTTTTATAGTCAAGCAGATCAAAAGGTGTTTGTATCGACAAATGCCACATTTCTGGAGCATGACTATATGATAGATTTCAAGCCCAGAAGTAAGATAGTATTAGAAGAGTTACTTTCCGATGAGATCAGACCACATTCGACAAGAGTTGTCGGACCACTCAGAGAAAAGACCACAGTTCCTGATCAGACTCCTATTGCACCTCGTCGTAGTGGGAGGGTGAGCAGGTTACCCGACCGTTATACCGGGGAAGCCCAAATCGTCACTGCTGATGACGGTAAGGAGGATCCATCGACCTTTAGGGATGCGATGGATGATTCTGATAAGGAAGAATGGCAAGCAGCTATGAAACTCGAGATGGAGTCTATGCACTCTAACTCAGTCTGGCAACTTGTAGATCTACCCGAAGGGGTAAAACCCATTGGATGCAAGTGGATCTTCAAGAGAAAGAGAGGAGCGGATGGAAAAGTAGAGACTTATAAAGCAAGGCTAGTGGCTAAGGGTTATACCCAAAAGGAGGGAGTTGAGGAAACTTTCTCACCGGTAGCCATGCTTAAGTCCATCCGGATACTCCTGGCCATTGCAGCATATTTTGACTATGAGATATGGCAGATGGACGTCAAGACAGCTTTTCTGAATGGCTATCTTGATGAAACCATCTATATGGATCAGCCAGAGGGTTACATAGTGGAAGGCCAACAAAGAAAAGTCTCAAAACAAAGAAAGGTCCATTTATGGACTGGCGAACTTCTAGATCATGGAACATCAGATTGATGGAACATCGGGTTTGATGAGGTTAATTTGTAATTTTAAAGACTTATGGATTTGATCAAAACATTGATGAACCATGCATCTACAAGTACAAGAAAGAAGAGAAAGTGGTTTCTTCTTAATTCTTTACGTTTCTCTGACATCCTACTCATCCGGGAATGATGTCCGAATGATGACGTTGATGTAAAGGAGTGGTTAGCTAGCCAATTCCAAATGAAAAATTTAGGAGATCTCCGGTCAAGCTATGTTCTTGGGATCAAGATTATTCGAGATCGTGGCCGGATTCCTCGCCGTCGCCGCCCTCGGATCTCCTTCCTCCGAAAAAGCTTTTAGCTTCAGAGCTATCACCAGCATCTTATATTGTGGTGTCGAGCCCCGTGAGAAAAGTGGGAGGATGGTTCCGGCGATCTAGCCGTTGGATCCTCGTGATCTTGGTGTCAAAATGCTCAGAATCTCACGGGTAATGAAAGCCCCAATCAATTTTGAAGATCCATGGCTGAAAAACAAAGATTCACGGTTTGGAATTCGGCGGAATTGAGGATCTCGATCCGAGTAGTTAGAGGCCGAATTTGGTGAAATTGACATCGCCATTGGATTCAGAACCATCGATTTAGGGGATAGAACTCAAGTCCGCCACGAGATTCTTCTCCGGGAAGCTTCGCCCATAACCCATGGCCGTCCGCCGCCGTGGCGGATTCCGCGAACCTTCGTTCGCAGCCTCTCGACTTCCGATTGACAATCCGTTTTGAGGTAGGGGTCCTATTACTTAACTTTGGTGGAATTTTATTTAATTTAATTAATTTTGTCAAATTTGAAAAGATTGGAATTGTATACCAAACTTACTTATTATTGTTACACGATATGACTTAAACAAAACCACTAGGGGCCCGTCTTAATGTACAGCGTGGCCAAGAGATTTGACATAATTTTCGAATATGACACAAAGGCATGGTTAGGAAAATGTGAACCGGACATAGTGAGATAGTGTGTCTTGACATATGTGGCTTTACCATTCCCGGTGTGAACCCAAAACGTAAAAGAGGGGAGGTGATGACGCTCTCCGGGGTTGAGAATCCCCAAGGTTACTTGACAAAGGGTTACGTCCCCGGTGAGGGCCGGGCGACAGTTCACCCTTACCCGTGGTTCGAGGACCGATCTGGTAGGGACATCGCTACAGGTGATCCTTGCTATCGGTGCCTCTGAATCACCACTTCCCGTCATGAGTGTACGGATTAGATTATCTCACCGACGATCATATGACTTATTGTACATAAAACTTAAAAACTACTAACCATGCAGGTTTAATCGGCAAAATAAATAAAACTAAAGGTAAGTAATAGTTCTTCTCTTGAGCATTCCATGCTCACCCCTTTGTCGCCTTTCATTCCCGTGAGGTGTACAAAGTGCAACCTTTCGGACGAGGAGTAGTCACCGATTAGCGTGCCTTGTGTAGAGGATCTACCATTTTCAGTTTCTTTCCTTAAATTTGAGTAAGACCTTGATTGGATTACTTTGGACAGAATTATAACCGATGATGATGATTGTATTATTAAATATTTTATTGGTGCTACATTATACTTTGTGGATTTAAGTTTTAACGGAGAGTTTGTTTTAAAGGCCCATGGGCAGGCATTGTTTTCATTTCGTGGAGTTTTATTCTATTTTATTTCTATTTGTGCACCGTTATCAAGACTTTTTTATTACATAACCCCCACTTAGGGGCGTCCACGAAATTTTTGGTATCGAGCCTAGGTTGGGAAACCTAGGGAATGTAGCACCACTTTTAAACGGTTTTATTGAGTTTTACTCCTTTTGTGTTTGAGAATCATCATCGCACTAACTCATCCAAGTTTTCACAACAAATGAAAGCATGCCGAGGCGCAATCCCCCCACCTGTTGCCCCACTTTCGATATGGAACAGTTTGCTGCTATGTTCCAAGCCTTTCAAAATGCCCAGTAATCCTCCTCGGGATCCAAATCACCGCTCAACAACGCCCCGACATTGCTTGAGAGGTTCATGAAGCAGAAACCTCCTACATTTCTTGGCGAGTCTGATCCGGTAGCCGCAGAGCAATGGCTGAAGAGTATCAAAAAGAAACTCCGGACTCTCGGCATCCCACCAGAATACTGTGTCGACTTTGCGACCTACATGTTTGAAGGGAAAGCAGAGGAGTGGCTAGAGAGCCAAGGAGATGACTATGATATACCTAGCCTCTCTTGGGATGAGTTCGAGGCCCTCTTTAAGAGATCATTCGTTCCTGAGAATCACCGATTAAGAATGATCAGGGAATTTGATGATTTGGTACAGGGTGACATGACAAAGTCACAAAGATCATGCACGGTTTATCGAGCTATCCGCATAATCCAGGTGCCATCCCATGGCACGGTGTGAAATTCCGGAAAATTAAGACCTAGACTCAAACATGTATAATCACATGTAATCAAAGGTTCAGGTGGGAGTAGAAAATCTTAGGAACATAAAGGTAAATTAATGGCAGTTCCTAAGTCTAGCTATGCCTGCTATACCTGTGACAGACTGGACAAACATATATGTCTATACTTAACAACAAGGCAATCCCAGGCATCATTCCAGGATACCCTCAGCCACGTGGCTTTCAAGTTCTTTCTTGTTGCTTGGCTCTCATGCAAAACCCTGTTTCATGGGAAATGCCGGTGCAGGTATCAAATCGAGGCATTCAATCACAAGGGAAAGTCATTGGTCGCTTATGCTAATCAGCAGCGAATTTCAAACAGGTTGATCATCCTGTCGTTGATGGTACGATACTCGTTTCTCATTCTTGGGCCCAGGTGTTGTTTGATACTGGTGCCTCGCACTCTTTTATTTCTATGTTATTTGCTTCCTACAATTAAGCGTTGATACGCATGACCCTCCCCTAACACTTAGTACACCAATGGGAGGTATAGCCGAGGTGTCTATGATCTGTAGGTCCCATTGTATAGTTTTGGGTGATCATCGATTATCAATCTATTTGTAATGGCTGGATTTGACGTCATACTGGGTATGGATTGGTTGAGTAAGTATCGTGCTACGATTGATTGTTACCAAGACGTGTTACGCTTCTCACCAAGAATGGACAGGTCGTGGATTATCAAGCTAAGACTCGCCATCTCCTCATTTTGAAGGCTTGTATCGGAGGAGAAAGAATCTGGAAAGCTTGGGAATGATTTTTGCGTTAGGAGGAGAATTTGAGGCGAACAATTCTTCGTATGTCCCGATAGTGGATGACTTTCAAGATGTATTTCCAAGTGAGTTACCAGGGCTTCCACCGGATAGGGAAATTGAATTTTGCATAGATTTGATTCCCGGTACCTCTCCTATCTCTATTGCTCCATACCGCATGGCACCTGCGGAAAATGTCGAGCTAAGGAAGCAATTGCAAGAATTGATGGAGAAGGGATTTATCCGTCCAAGTACATCACCATGGGGAGCTCATGCTTTTTGCAAAGAAACATGACGGATCATTGAGACTATGTGTGGATTACCGTCAACTCAACCGGTTACCATCAAGAATAAGTATCCACTACCCCAAAATCGACGAAGTTATTTGATCAATTGGGTGGATCCCGATACTTCTCAAGATTGATTTGCGGTCGATACCATCAATTAAGGGTAAGAGAAGAGGATGTTTCAAAGACAGCTTTTCGTACTACCACGGTCACTACGAGTTTCTCGTCATGCCGCTCGGACCGACCAATGCACCTGCCGCATTCATGGACCTCATGAATAGAGTCTTTCGTCCGTTTTTAGACCGATTCATCATTGTTTTCATTGATGACATCTTGATCTATTCAAGACTCAGGAGGAACATGCGTAACATCCGAGGATTGCTCTACGACTTTGAGGGAGCATATTGTATGCCAAGAAAGAGAAGTGTGACTTTTGGATGAATGTGAAGTTCCTTGGGCATGTAGTTTCCCAAGAAGGCATATCGGTTGATCCTCTAAAGTGGAAGCCGTGTTGAACTGGGAGCGTCCGAAGAATGTGTCGAGATTCGCAGCTTCCTTGGATTAGCGGATATTACCGGAGATTTGTAGAAAATTTCTCAAGGGTTGCATTGCCCCCACAAAGTTAACCGGGATGTCGATTCGTTTGGGATGAAGAATGTGAGGGAGCGTTCATGGAACTGAGACACCGCCTCACTAGTGCTCCTATTCTCATAGTCCCTAACAGCGATGAGCCCTACACAGTGTTCACTGATGCTTCTAAAAGTGGGTTAGGATGTGTTTTGATGCAGCAAGGTCGAGTGGTAGCTTATGCTTCACGGCAGGTAAAGCCCCACGAAAAGAACTATCCTACCTATGATTTGGAACTAGCTGCAGTGATTTTTGCACTGAAAATTTGGAGGTGTTACCTCTATGGTGCGAAGTTCGAGCTTTTCACAGACCACCAAAGCCTCAAATATCTGTTCACTCAACGGGATTTGAATTTGAGACAAATGGAGGTGGATAGAATACATGGAGGATTACGACTTCAATCTCCATGACCCCGGAAAGCTAATGTGGTAGCGGATGCCCTAAGTCGGAAAAAGCCATGGAGTTTTGGCCAGTTTAGCCTTCAAGACTGGAACAGGTTGGCTACTTTCTTGGGAGTTTTGATTTGCAGACTACGAGGATAGTAACAAGGCGTGCGTCTTCAACATTGTGGCAACTCCTACCTTGAAAACAATTGGTGAAGCAAGGACAATGGCATGATGAGGAGCTTAGTGAAGTTTGGAATCGCCTTCAGTGGGGGGAACAGTTGAAGGATGGCGGATAAGTCCAGAGGGATTCCTCCTTCGGAAAGGAAAGCTTGGTTCGAATGATTCCAATCTTCCTCACCGTTCCAAGTTCTCCATCCACCCCGGAAGCACGAAAATGTATATGGATTTGAAGAGACAAACTTTTCGATGTTGCGAACTTTGTAGCCAAGTGCTCGATATGTAAACAGGTCAAAGCGGATCATCAAAGACCTGGTGGGGAGCTACAGCCCTTACCTATCCCGATTGGAAGTGGGACCACGTAACGATGGATTTCGTCACAGGATTACCTAGGACCCGTTATGATGTTTGTATGGGTTGTCGTAGATCGTCTCGACAAAGACTGCACATTTCATCCCCATCGAGCTGACTATAAAGTTCCCAAGGTCACATCGAGAGGATAGTCACGTTGCACGGTGTTCCGTATCGATAGTCTCAGATCGTGACGCTTTTACATCTAAGTTTTGGAAAGGGTTACAAAATGCTCTGGGGAAGATTCAAGACCGTCAATCGACGGGCAATCGGAGCTTATACAAATCCTTGAAGATATTTGCGTGCTTAGTTCGGACTTTGAGGGCAGATGGGGAGAATACCTGCCAAATGCCGAATTCGCTTATAATAACAGTTACCAAGCCAGCATCGGAATGGCTCCATTTGAGGCTCATTTTCCTCTCCTTTGTAATTGGGCTGAGAAGGAAGAACGCATTAACCTTGGACCTCGCCAGTTTCCAATTTATTCGTGACCGCCTCAAAACCGCTGAGTCAAGAATGCAGATAACCGGAGACGGCCATTGGAGTTCGAGGTTGGGGACTTTGTGTTTCTAAAGTGAAAAACTTTTTGGATTTTAAGCTTGCACCAAGGTATACAGGACCATTCCAGGTACTAGATCGAATTGGACCAGTTGCATACCGCCTAGACCCCGCCATCCCAATTGTCTCATGTCCACAACGTCTTCCACGTGTCGATGCTACGAAGTACGAACCAGATCCGTCCCAGATAATAACATGGACAGATGTCCCGATCCAGTAGACATGACTTACGAGGAGTTCCCTATCCAAATTTTAGAACGTGAAGTTAAGATACTCCGTCATAGATCCCCTTGGTCAAGGTTCTATGGCGATTATCACGGAGATGAAGAAGCCACATGGGAGCTTGAGTCGAAATGCAGGAGAAGTATCCTTATCTATTTTGAGTACAGATGTAATTTTAATTTCGAGGACGAAATCTCCTAAGGGGAGGAGTTGTAAAACCCAAAATTTGAAATGGGGTTAATTTGTAATTTTTAAAGACTTAAGTGTGAAAATTTTTTTAGAAGTCTCGGGCCAGAATTTGAATTTTAGAGAAATGTGGGGGGTCAAAAATAAAGGTTTTGACAACAAGATGCCTAACCTGTTATTTTGTGCCACTTAGGGCGTATCCCTACCCTCACAACTAAACCCTCATTTTCTCTCTCTCTCTCTCTCTCTCTCTCTCTCCTTTCGACAAAACCGGTGAGATTGTCTTTTTGTAATGGATTGGAAAACTCTCGTCGAGCCGAGTTCGATTGGTTCTTGCAGGCATATAAAGTTCATCGTGATATCTCCGACAAAGTCCGATCGAGGTGATTCCGGTCCCAATAGACTCAGAGGTGAAGAGATGAAGAAAAACACCAAACACGGCAGATCTGGCGAAAATATTCCTCACCGTCGCCGCCCTCGGATCTCCTTGTGTACAAGCTTCAGAGGGATATGATCGTTCCGGACCACCAGCCGTGGTCACCGCCGCCGCCTTGCCGGAAAAGACGAGCCGCCGCCGCCGTGAGAAAAGTGGGAGGATGGTTCCGGCGATCTAGCCGTTGGATCCTCGTGATCTTGGTGTCAAAATGCTCAGAATCTCACGGGTAATGAAAGCCCCCAATCAATTTTGAAGATCCATGGCTGAAAAACAAAGATTCACGGTTTGGAATTCGCCGGAATTGAGGATCTCGATCCGGTAGTTAGAGGCCGAATTTGGTGAAATTGACATCGCCATTGGATTCAGAACCATCGATTTAGGGGATAGAACTCAAGTCCGCCACGAGATTCTTCTCCGGAAGCTTCATCCGCCGTACCTCCGCCCGTCGCCGCCGCCGTGGCCGGATTCCGAACCTTCGTTCGCAGCCTCTCGACTTCCGATTGACAATCCGTTTTGAGGTAGGGGTCCTATTACTTAACTTTGGTGGAATTTTATTTAATTTAATTAATTTTGTCAAATTTGAAAAGATTGGAATTGTATACCAAACTTACTTATTATTGTTACACGATATGACTTAAACAAAACCACTAGGGGCCCGGCAGCCTGTAATGTACAAAATAAGTGGCCAAGAGATTTGACATAATTTTCGAATATGACACAAAGGCATGGTTAGGAAAATGTGAACCGGACACGATAGTGAGATAGTGTGCGACAAAGAGGTGTGGCTGCTTACCATTCCCCGGGTGTGAACCCAAAACGAAAAAAGGGGGAGGTGATGACGCCTCCGGGTTGAGAATCCCCAAGGTTACTGTAATGAGGGCCCGGAACGACAGTTCACCCTTACCCGTGGTTCGAGGGACCGATCCGGTAGGGACATCGCTACAGTGATCCTTGCTATTAGTGCCTCTGAATCACCGCGCCCTTGGGGTTTTCCGTCATGAGTGTAATGATTAGATTATCTCACCGACAACATCATATGACTTATTGTACATAAAACTTAAAAACTACTAACCATGCAGGTTTAATCGGCAAAATAAATAAAACTAAAGGTAAGTAATAGTTCTTCTACTGAGCATTCCATGCTCACCCCCTTTGTCGTCTTTCATTCCCAGGAGGTGTACAGTGCAACCTTTCGGACGAGGAGTAGTCACCGATTAGCGTGCCCCTTGTAGAGGATCTACCATTTTCAGTTTCTTTCCTTAAATTTGAGTAAGACCTTGATTGGATTACTTTGGACAGAATTATAACTGATGATGATGATTGTATTATTAAATATTTTATTGGTGCTACATTATACTGTGGATTTAAGTTTTAACGGAGAGTTTGTTTTAAAGGCCCATGGGCAGGCATTGTTTTCATTTCAGGAGTTTTATTCTATTTTATTTCTATTTGTGCACCGTTACCGCACTTTTATTACATAACCCCCACTTAGGGGCGTCACATGTAAAGTCTTATGGATTTGATCAAAACATTGATGAACCATGCATCTACAAGTACAAGAAAGAAGAGAAAGTGGTCTTCTTAATTCTTTACGTCGATGACATCCTACTCATAGGGAATGATGTGGGAATGATGACAGATGTAAAGGAGTGGTTAGCTAGCCAATTCCAAATGAAAGATTTAGGAGAGGCAAGCTATGTTCTTGGGATCAAGATTATTCGAGATCGCAAGAAAAAGATTTGGCGCTATCACAAGCATCTTATATTGTGGTGTCCTTAATTAAACTACTACTAATGGGCTAAGCTATAGTCTAATCCATTATTCGTTGTTAGACTATTGTCTCTTTAATTTACGTTCATGTGCGGGTAAATTTTTTTCTTTACTTTAACCATCGGGTTCTTAACATGTTATGTTGATACACTAATAGCACATCTTGCTATTACTTTAAAGATTCGGTATCATACTAGTTCCCGAAACTTGTCTTAACTTATTACAGTCCGTTATTCTTTACTAAGACAATGGTTGCAATATCTTCTTCTTAGAACTAAACGCATATACTATTATTCTATATTACATTAACTTGCAAATGAATTTAATTTCTAAGCGGTAGTAAACACCACTCCCGCACCCATGACATTTCCGCCACCCTTGCCTCCATGTCCATCAAGCAAGCCACTATATGACCGGGTCTTACCTCTCATTACCCGCACACGAGTAAACTGATGAGCTAACGTGAGCAACGCTCGACAAGTATAAACATGCATACATCATAAACTAATAGAAATTATTAAGAGTTATGATGCAAATATGCTCGTGTGAAACTATTTAAACTACTTTCTATCTTTCTATTCTTAAAAGGAATCTCTACTACTGTGAGATTTCCTCCCTTTAAAGAAATTACTTCTTTGTCTGGTCAAGTCGGAATCTACGCTCTTTGAGATTTTCCTCCCTTCTGGAAAATCATTACTTACTGGCTCTTTGAGATTTTCCTCCCTTGCGGAGGCCGACGACCCGTCAGTCTTTTAACTATGCATAAGGGTAACCATATGTCGCCCTTCTGAAATCTAGAGCATTAAGCCCTCCAAACATGTATAATCACATGTAATCACATAGACTTAGGAACATAAGTAAATTAATAGTTCTAAGTCTAACTGCAGCTTACTCGAGTCCAGACAAACATATATGTCTATACTTACCGGTAATCCGCTAGGATACCCGCTTGCTTGAAGTTCTTTCTTGTTGCTTCGGCTCTCATGCCAAAACTATGGAAATAGGTATCAATTCCCTATTCAATCACAATTCCTCATACTTAGATTCTTAAATCTAATTTCAAACTCATTTATGGACTTTTTTTTTTTTCCTTAAGGCCGAATTCTAGCTCAAGAGGCAATTTACACATATTCAAAATCTATTCGTTTCCGAGGTTTAAAAACTGTTATCCATTCTCTAGAATCAGATTCCTAACTCATTGCTTGCTAACTAGATTTTAGGAAATTTAAGAAATTAATTTTCCTCGTTTCCGAGTTTTTAATAACTCGTTTTACTTCCGATTTAGGTACCTTAGTCCAGATTCACATTCACGAACACAAATTGCTACATCAATTGAACAAAAATACATTTCCTCCATTTCTAGGGATTTTTGGATTTTTAGTGTAAATCCAAAAAAATTGTTCAATCCTTTCAATACTTGCACATTAAACTCCTATCGTAGTCCCCGACAAAACCTCGGTTTCGTTTTTTCGAGTTTCACAGTTTTTCCCGAGATGAGTTACTATTCACAAAAAGCGAAAAAAACAAGCAATTTCTCATGAAAAATCCGAAATCTTACCTTGAAAAGTTGAGATTCTCCGCTAGAATGCCTCGGGTTATATTTCCACGGATTGAGCGGAAGAAATTTCGTCAAAAACGGGTGATTCCTTGATTTTCCCTTGATTTTCTCTCTTTTCTCTCTCTTTTCTCTAGTCTCTCGGCCACCCTTAGGAAAATAGAACACTTTGTGTTCTAATGTGCTCCGTGGGACTCTTTAATGTAATAATGAATATTATAATAATATTTCTAAAAAATCTCACATTACTTTCTAAATTAAATTAAAGAAATCACTTTAATTTCTATAATTTAATTTGACTAATTCTAATTAAGTTTCACACTTAATTTAAGTGGTTCCGTGTTCCTCACATTTTTCTTGTCGAGACCAAACTTTTCGTTTTCAAAAATCGAGTCTCTTTCCGGTATCGATAATTGCACACCACCGCAGTTTCTATCTTTGCTTTTATCGAACTGCCAAGCACCCTGGGTCAAATTTCTCATATTCAACCCACTTCTCTTGGGTATCTCAATAGTCAATTTCTTTTTCTGAAATTTTCATTTTAAACAATCCAGATTGCCCAAAAACGCGTACCCTCACGGTGCTTTTTTTTTTAATTCCGCTTTAACCCTTACATTTCGGGAACTTTGTCATTTTCCTTACTTCTAATATTTCTACTCTTTTTTCAAGCTGGTCATTTGGTCATTTACCAAATATTTCAGTTTTTCATAACTAAAATATACTGTTAAAATTTCTAACTTTCAACCGATATTTTACTATTCACAACTAATATTTAAATTTTCTACTGTAACAATATTCGTATTATAACTTTACACTTTTTCGGTGATTTTACCCCGTATATAAAGTTTCTACATAACATTTTCTGATTACATCAATATTTCTACTACTTTTTGTTCCGGGAATAATTACGGTCAAATACTTTGGAATTTTGATGAATATTTTCCCAATTATATATAGACAAAGTGTTGTCTAGGTAATGGATGCAAAACTCCAAGAAAGGGAATTTGCCTTCTAGGCATGGTATTCATCTTTCTAAGGAGCAATGTCCAAAGACCCCACAAACAGAAGAAGATATGAAAAGGTATCCCTACACTTCTACCGTGGGAAGCCTTATGTATGCCATGTTGTGTACAAGACCGATATCCGCTATGCAAGGGGAGTAGTCGATCATACCACCCAACCTGTGATGGATCATTGGGTTGCGATAAAGTGTATTCTCAAGTATCTTAGGAGAACGAGAAACTATATGTTGGTATATTCCGAGAAGATCTGCTCTCTCACCAGATATACACGTATTCCGATTTCCAATCGGATAGAGATAGTCGACGGTTGACATCTGGATCTGCGTTCACTCTTAATGGAGGAGCCGTGGTATGGAGAAGTGTAATGACCGGGAAAATATTAAGTCAAAATCGGACAATCCGGTATTTGACCGTAATTATTCCCTAACAAAAGTAGTAGAAATATTGATGTAATCAGAAAGTGTTATGTAGAGACTTTATATACGGGTAAAATCACCCGAAAAGTGTAAAGTTATAATACGAAATATTGTTATAGAGAAAATTCAGAATATCAATTGAATAGTAAAATATCGGTTAAAAGTTAGAAATTTTAACAGTATATTTTAGTTATGAAAACTCAAATATTTGGTAAATGACCAAATGACCAGTTAGAAAAAGAGTAGAAATATTAGAAGTAAGGAAAATGACAAAAGTTCCTAAAATGTAATTTTCCCGAGTCGCTTAAAGCGGAAATCGCGAAAAAAGTACCGCGAGGGTACGCTGCTTTTGGGCAATTCTCGATTGTTTAAAATGAAAATTTCAGAAAAAGAAATTGACTATTGAGATACCCAAGAGAAGTGGGTTGAATATGAGAAATTTGACCCAGGGTGCTCGGCAAATTAAAAGCAAAGATAGAACCTATACCGGTGTGCAATTATCGGGTGCACCGAAAGAGACTCTTTTTTGAAAAACTAAAGTTTGGTCTCGACAAGAAAAAATGTGAGGAACACGGAACCACTTAAATTAAGTGTGAAACTTAATTAGAGTTAGTCAAATTAAATTATAGAAATTAAAGTGATTTCTTTAATTTAAATTAGAAAGTAACAAGAGATATTATTATAAAAAATATTATAATATTCATTAATACACTTAAAGAGGTTTACGGAAGGAAATTAGAAACATTATGTTCTATTTTCCTAAGGGTGGCCAAGAGACTAGAGGAAAGAAAGAGAAAAGAGAGAAAAATCAAGGAAAATCAAGGAATCACCGTTACCGAAATTTCTTCCCACCATCCCGGTAGAGAAACATAACCCGAGGCATTCTAGCGGAGAATCTCAACTTTTCAAGGTAAGATTTTGGATTTTTCATGAGAAACTGCTTGCTTTTTCTTTTTCTTTTTGTGAATAGTAACTCATCTCGTGAAAAATCCAGAAATCGAAAAAACGAAACCGAGGTTTTGTCGGGGACTACGATAGGAGTTTAATGTGCAAGTATTGAAAGGATTGAACAATTTTTTTTTGGATTTACACTAAAAATCCGAAAATCCCTAGAAATGGAGGAAATGTATTTTTGTTCAATTTATGTAGCAATTTGTGTTCAGGAATGTGAATCGACTACGTGCACGAAATCGAAGTAAAACGAAAGTTATTGAAAACTCGAAACGAGGAAAATTAAGGCGAAACTCCGCCTAAATTTCCTAAAATCTAGTTAGCAAGCAATGAGTTAGGAATCTGATTCTAGAGAATGGATAATGCTTTAAACCCTCGAAACGAATAGATTAAGATTCAAAAACCGAGATACACGAATATGTGTAAATTGCCTCTTGAGCTAGAATTCGCCCTTAAGGGAAAAAGTCCATAAATGAGTTTGAAATTAGATTTAAGAATCTAAGTATGAGGAATTGTGATTGAATAGGGAATTGATACCTATTTCCATGGAACAGTGTTTGGCACGAGAGCCAAGCAACAAGAAAGAACTTCCAACAAGCGGAATCCTAGCGGATTAACGGTAAAGTATAGACATATATGTTTGTCCGGACTCGAGTAGTCGCAGCTAGACTTAGAACTATTAATTTACTTATGTTCCTAAGTCTATGTGATTACATGTGATTATACATGTTTGGAGGGCTTAATGCTCCGTAGATTTCGTATGGGCATATATGGTTACCCTTATGCATAGTTAAAGATCGACGGTCGTCACCTCCGCAAGGGAGGAAAATCTCAAAGAGTAGAGATTCCGACTTGACCAGACAAAGAAGTAATGAGCCAAGAAGTAAAGATCGACGGATCGCCGGCCTCCGAAGGGAGGGAAATCTCACAGTAGTAGAGATTCCGACTAGACCAAAATAAGAAAGTAAGAACAGAAAGATAGAAAGTAGTTTAAAGCATGTTTCACACGAGCATATTTGCATCATAACTCTTAATGTAATTTCTATTAGTTTATGATGTATGCATGTTTATACTTGCCGAGTTAGCTCATTAGTTTACCTAGGTGTGCAGGTAACAAAGGTAAGCAGCCAAATATATAGTGGTTTGTCCGATGGACATGCAGAGGCAAGGGTGGCGGAAATGTCATGGGTACACGGGAGTGGTTTCTACTACGCCGCTTAGAAATTAAATTCACAATAAAGTAATGTAATATAGAATACTAGTATGTATGTTCAGTTCTAAGAAGAAGATATTACAACCATTGTCTTAGTAAAGAACAACGGACTGTAATAAGTTAAGACAAGTTTCGGGAACTAGTATGATACCGAATCTTTAAAGTAATAGCAAGATGTGCTATTAGTGTATCGACATAACATGTTAAGACCTGAGGGTTAATGTAAAAAAAAATTTACCCGCATTTGAACGTAAATTAAAGAGACAATAGTCTAACAATGAATAATGAATTAGACTATAACTTAGCCCATTAGTAGTAGTATAAGGAACGGCGATCACACCAAGGAGGGCGCTGGACGCCACAGCTTGGTATCGAGCGGCCCTACTCCCCGCCATGACAAGTCCCGCACCTATGCTTCTCAAAGTCCGTAAATTAGTTTATGAACTAAAACTGAGAATTGCTTATTTCTTTTGGCAAGACAGAACAGGTACTAATGGATCGATCATATCCATCATCCCAGTTAGCGCCCACACCGCAAGAGAATATGTTGTGGGGACGGGTAAGAATGTTTCTAACGACATGGTTCCGACAAATAGAGAGGTCGGTACCCACTCCTGCTAGATATAGCCATCCACCAGTGGATTGGGAGTTAAGGGCTCTAGAGCCCATGGCGGCTGAGGCTGCACACCGAGCTAGGAGAGTTATTTTGACTACAGGTCGAGCCGTAGCTAGGTTCTACACCTGTAATCCACCTTCCTTTGATGGGCTTTCACATCCCACTAGAATTAGGGATTGGCTGCACCGTGTCGAGTATGTGATGCGAGCTTGTGACATAGCTCGAGAGGAGTGGATTGTACTCGCAGCGAGTCTATTAGAGGGCAATGCCCTAATATTTTGGCAAGCTTTTGATGAGGACGGAATAGCAGAGATGCAATGGGAAGAGTTTTGCCACATGTTGAAGCATCAGTTTATTCCCTTAGTCATGCCATCAGAGTCGGCACCACAGCAGAGTGGAGAGACAAAGAGCTAAGTGAGTGTAGCCGTGACCTACACCCAAGCTCGAGAGTTTATCATACAAGCCGAAAGGGCTAGTATGAGATCGGATGAGGCCGTTGTAGCCTATATAGCGAGAGTTTTGACAGAGGTACTAGCTCCGAATCGAATTTTTAATCTAAGTGAGGAGGAGCGGTGTCAGATCCTATGGAGAGGTCTGACGGAAGAGTATCAGCGTTGGCTAGTTCCACGATCGGATCAGACCCTCACACAATTTATCGCCGAGGCGAAGCATTGTGAGCGCCAAATAGAGAGGAGAGGACACGGCCAGCGGCGGTTAGGCGAGACTTCCCGCTTTCCAATACCCGTATTAGGAGACATGACGCGAAGCCACTACCTCTCGATCGTTGGAAATGTGTCCATAAAGTGGGATGTAATTTGTTATTTATGAAATGACAAATGTAAGACATTATTATTTTGCTGATTTTATAAAATAAGATAAAGTTATGTTTTGACACATACTCAAGAGTGTTTATGATATTGCTTAGTCCATAAACCGTTACTAACGAAAGAAGAGTCGGGGGAACCCCGCCGGACAAACTCTTCTCGATACGCTTTAAATATATATTCGCAGTCTTAGGATTGATTGGGCATTCGAATCCGATTATGACTTGTTAGATCGAACCATGAGATGCTGGGTCTCGGGCATGGGAGTTGGACTCATGGTTGATCTAGACATGCTCGCAACATGTTGAATAGACCATGTGATTGATTAGGTTAGAGTAAAAACCGTTTACACAACTCTAAACCTAATCATCACAACTTAAGTATATTTGTATAATTATCTTAATCCTCAAGTGAATGCGTAGCTCAACTTAGTATCTCATGATCTTTGATTCGCCAATAAGATTAGTTCACGCTATTGAATGACATCTCTGTTATTGGGATCATGACAATATTAAGTTGGAGTTATGTGATTCACAGATATGGAATTCGTAAAAATAATATCACCTCATGCTTTATTGATGGGTGTGTGAATAAATAAACCAGGCCTGGTATTCAATGATGATATTCATTGATTAAGACATCGTAACATGTGCGAGACATCTTATGAACGTCTGTCTTTCTTATTCACAGTCATATAAAGGAGTTGAGGAAATAATGATTAGAATGGTAAAACGGTAATATTACATATACCATTATGATCACTGATATTTACGAAGGATAATAATACATTTACACTGTGGACCGTGTGATAAATTGTATCAACACCAAAAGGAAAATTACCGCACATGAATCGAGAGATTATTCGGCATCGAACTTTTAGTGGAGTTGTACGATGTCGGAATTAAATATGTCGATAACTTATAGGGATAAGTTAGTCGAATATTGTAATTCCATAGCTTTGTTCATGTGGGTCCATTCGGTCTCAAGGCTAGCTCTAATAAATGGGAAAAACATAAACTGATAATTATGTTTAAATTCATTGTGTTATTTTTCATTTATTCGATAATTAAAAAATAAAAGGAATGAGTTTTGAATTTCGAAATTAATGGAGATTAATTTAAAATTCAAAATGAAATTTAAACATGATTTTATTTGGCAACTAAAGGAAAGAGAAAAGTGAGGATTTATTTTGGGAAAATTGAAATCCCTTGCCTTAAGGAGATTTCAATTTTGCTCCAAAATGGGGAAGGAAATTCGGAAATCCCTAAGCCATGTAGGGATTTTTGGATTTCAATCCTAGGGTTAAGGAGAAATTCTAAAATCCCATCTAGGGTTTGAGTTTTTGAATTTTCTCCTATATAAGGATATTATTGAAAACCCTAGGTGAGAGTCTTTTGGAGAAAAGAAAAAGAGATCACACTTTCCTTAGGGTGGCCGGATTTTGTAGAGACAAAATAGAAGGAAAAAGTTTTCTTAGGTTTTTGAAAAAGATCCCACTCTCTCATCCTAAAAATTGTAGAGACATAGCCTTGAATCAACGAGTGGTTCTTGGTGTGATCGTGACAATAAACAACGATCTTGTTTCACGGCAATTCTCCATCTTGGAACGTGAGATAGTGAGACATGATCCTTGCGGTCAATTAATTCAATCGTCACAAAGGTATGTGAGATTTTTCTAATCCTTTGTCCATAAACATATATCATGCATGCATCTCTCGTTGTGGTTTACGTTTAATTATGAATTAAATGGATATGATAAAATTTTTGAAATTCCGCCTACAATCTTGTTGTTGTTCAAATGATTTTTCATATATAAATCACAATAAGATCCTACAATTGGTATAAGAGCCTAGGGCTATTGATCATGCATGATTTATGTTTATGCGATTGAATGTATGATATGTGTTGATATTGGCATCTTGCATGAATATATGATGAATTCAAAATTGTTTTGATTGAATATGTGATTGGATCCCGATCGATTGGCTCTAGGTTTTTAATTACACCATGTTGGTGGTTTATGTTTTTTCTCTAGAAAATAATGTAAGCCATTAAAGGGCATAGGAAATTTTGTAATTTAAATTTCCGGAAAATATCTTTTGTGTGCCGCCACCGCCGCCGCCGCCGCCGTTGCCGCCGCGCCCCGCCGCCAAGACGACTCCCAGCCTCCGCCATTAAGCCCGGCCCGCCAAACCCTTCCCCGGTTTTGGCTGTGCGGCAGATTAGGGTTTCGAAAACCTTAGCATGCGCTTAGGGTTTCCTGAAACCCTAGCGGGCCTGCAGCCCCCCGCCTGTGCAGAGCCGCAGGCCCGCCGATGGCCTTGCCTGCAAGGGCCACGGCCCAAGCAATGGGAGCAAGGCCTGCCTGGCCCGGCAGCCCATCTTGCCGCCAGCCAGTGGCCTGGCCCACCAGGAGAAGGTGGGCCCAGATTGTCCCGGCCCAGCCCAAAAAAAAAAATATATATTTTTTTTATTTTCACTTTTCAGGGATCGAGAGAAGAGAAAATTGAGAAGATGCCAAGAAGACAAGATGAAGAAAATTATTGTAATTATTTTCATTTGTTTTTATGGGTTGTAATTAGAAATGAGCCATCGAGAGGTTAAATTGTAAATGTATGATTTATTGTTTAATCTCACATCATTATAACATGCCATATAGGATATAGAGATGCCAATATCAAATTGCCATGCAAGCATGTTCATGCATCATTGTAGTTTAATATTATAAATGGTTATAATAATAAATGCAATGGGTAAATTTTATAAAGAGTTATAAAATACAACAAATTTATAAGGGTTATAATTTTGTTGAATTATTAATTGGACTTAATTTCAAAACAAAATCCATTTTTCAAAAAGCTAAGTGGGAGGGTCGTTTTATTGAAACGTTCCCAAGGTCTCCGACTTTAGCCCCGATCGTGACATGTGGATAGGTTAAGAACCACCTTAGTGGTCCTCACTTCAATGGGAGAAACCCATGAAACATGTCGCTAAGGAGTCATCGGGGTTGCTTATAGAAGATAAGACTCGAAAAGGAAGTAGTGAGGCGAGACCATCCCTAGATGGATCGTTAGTTCATAACAACCTCTAGAGTCGATTAGTCGGTTAAACACTTAGACTAAAGATCATTGTAATCTCCCATAGGAGCTAGGCAATGGATCTAAGGTGACCAAAAAGATGGTGATTGGTTGCACTAGATGTAGAGACATCTTGTAAAGTGGACCAAACGAGAGGAGTCTCGATGCGATAGGAGGCTTCACGGACGCCACCCCTAGGTGGGACGTGTTGCCGTTTATGATCGCAACACCATAGATGAAACATTTTTTAAGGATTTTATTTATGTTTAAGTATTTGCATTCATGCATCATACTTCTCTTAAATATAAGCAAATTACCAACACCGCTTTATTTTATTTTTCAAAGAATTATGTCTTTATCCCCGATCGCGCAAATTCTTAGTACAAACAAACTAGTGGGTGAAAATTACGTTGACTGGAAACGTAACCTCGATATCGTATTGACGGTAGACAAGCACAAGCATGTGCTCACCACCCCCTGTCCTCTTGAGCCGAATGATGATTCGACTCAAGAAGAGCGAGACGCATACAATGCTTGGATGCGTTCCGATGAGATTGCTAGGTGCTATATCTTAGCATCAATTAGCAATGTGTTGCAACAGCAACATCGGAACATGCTGACGGCTGCAGATATGATCTACAGCATTTTTGAAATGTTCGGAAGCCAGGGCCGTCAAGCCAAGCAAGCAAGCGCTGCGCAACTTCATGAACCGCCGGATGAAATCCGGCACTCTGCTCGGGACCATATGCTATTGATCATAAGTCACCTGAATGAGATGGAGCTCATGGGAGCTGAAATAGATGGAGAGACTCAAGTGGATATGATCCTAGAGACTCTCCCGGAGATGTTTGACAACTTCAAACTCAACTACTCTATGAATAAGTTGAGCTATACACTCCCAGAACTCATGATGGAGCTTCGAACTACGGAAACTCTGCTGCTTAAAGGCAAAAAGGAGAATGGAAAGGCAAACCTTACTAAAGCGAAGCCTTCCACCTCTGGTGCCAAGAAACAGGAGAAAGCCCGCGAAGAACAAGAAGAAGCCGGTGCGAAGGCAAGAATGTTTGCAAAAGGTAGACAAGAGTATTGACAAATGTCACCATTATGGAATGTCCGCCACCGGAAACGCAATCGTCCTACATACCTCAAGGAGGTCAAAGCTAAAGGTACATTGCTTGTTACCGAAGCCTGTTTTGTGGTGACTCTACTTTTTCTTGGATTGTAGACTCGGAGCCACTAATCATGTTTGTTGTTCTCTCTGCAGGGGTTCGGGGAAAACAAAAGGCTTAGCAAGGACGAGTTCAACTTCCGCTGGGGAATGGAGCATCGATGTCGAATGTAGTTTGGAAGTATTAAATTAATTTTTGAGAACAGTTTTATTGTTTTGAACAATGTTTATTATGTCCCGGTTTTTGGGAAAAACCTTATTTCTGTGGCTCGTTTGATTGAGCAAGGATATTCTTTGGATTTTAATAATGATGTTTGTGACGTCCCGCGCCCTCGCGGCGCGGTCGCCGTTCCTTATACTACTACTATTAGGCTAAGTTATAGTCTAATCCATTATTCGTTGTTAGACTATTGTCTATTTAATTTACGTTCATGTGCGGGTAAATTTTTTTTTTCTTTACTTTAACGATCGGGTTCTTAACATGTTATGTTGTTACACTAATAACATATCTTGCTATTACTTTAAAGATTCGGATATCAAACTAGTTTCCGAAAACTTGTCATAATTTATTACAGTCCGTTGTTCTTTACTAAGACAATGGTTGTAATATCTTCTTCTTAGAACTGAACATACATACTAGTATTCTATATTACATTACTTTGCAGCGGAATTTAATTTCTAAGCGAGCGTAGTAAAGACCACTCCCGTGCACCCATGACATTTCCGCCACCCTTGCCTCCGCATGTCCATCAAGCAAACCACTATATGATTGGCTGCTTACCTTTGTTACCTGCACACGAGTAAACTGATGAGCTAACGCTCAGCAAGTATAAACATGCATACATCATAAACTAATGGAAATTACATTAAGAGTTATGATGCAAATATGCTCGTGTGAAACATGCTTTAAACTACTTTCTATCTTTCTGTTGTGACTTTACTGGCTAGTCTAGTCGGAATCTCTACTCTGTGAGATTTCACTCCCTTGCGGAGTCCGACGACCCGCCAGTCTTTTACTTTACTGGTTCATTACTTACTGTCTGGTCAAGTCGGAATCTCTACTCTGTGAGATTTTCCTCCCTTGCGGAGGCCGACGACCCGTCAGTCTTTATACTTTACTGGTCATTTCTTACTGTCTGGTCTAGTCAGAATCTCTACTCTGTGAGATTTTCCTCCCTTGCAGAGGCCAACGACCCGTCAGTATTAACTATGCATAAGGGTAACCATATGTCGCCCTTCTGAAATCTAGAGCATTAAGCCCTCCAAACACGTATAATCACATGTAATCACATAGACTTATGAACATAAGTAAATTCATAGTTCTAAGTCTAACTACAGCTTACTCGAGTCCAGACAAACATATATGTCTATACTTACCATTAATCCTCTAGGATTCCCGCTTGCTAGAAGTTCTTTCTCGTTGCTTCCTCTCGTGCCAAAACTGTTTCATGGAAATAGGTATTAACCACCTATTTCAAGCATCAAAATTTCTCATACTTGGATTCCTAAATCCAATTTCAACTCATTTTCGAACTTAACCCCTCTAGGCCGAATTCTAGCTCATAGGCAAATTACACATATTTGTGTATCTCGGTTTCTGAATCTTAATCTATTCATTTTCGAGCTTTAAAACTGTTATCCATTCTCTAGAATCGGATTACTAACTCATTGCTTACTAACTAGATTTTAGGAAATTTTAGCAGAGTTTCGCCTTGTTTTTTCTAGTTTCCCGAGTTTTCAATAACTTGTTTTACTTCTGATTTCGGTACCTGTAGTCCAGATTCACATTCCTGAACACAAATTGCTATATAAATTGAAAAAAAAATACATTTTCTCCATTTCTAGGGTGTTCCGGATTTTTTAGTGTTAATCCAAAAAAAATTGTTCAATCCTTTCAATACTTGCACATTAAACTCCTATTGTAGTCCCCGACAAAACCTCGGTTTCGTTTTTCAGTTTTACGGATTTTTCCTGAGATGAGTTACTATTCATAAAAACGAAAAAGCAAGCAGTTTCTCATGAAAAATCCGAAATCTTACCTTGAAAAGTTGAGATTCTCCACTAGAACGCCTCGGGTTATGTTTCTACCGGACTGAACGGAAGAAATTTCGGCAAAAACGGGTGATTCCTTGATTTTCCCTTGATTTTCTCTCTTTTCTCTCTCTCTTTCTTCTTGGTCGGCCACTCTTTAGAAAATAGAACACTTTGTGTTCTAATGTGCTTCCGTAGGCCTCTTTAATGTAATAATGAATATTATAATAATATTTTTAATAATATCTATTATTACTTTCTAAAATTAAATTAAAGAAATCACTTTAATTCCTATAATTTAATTTTGCTAATTCTAATTAAGTTTAACACTTAATTTAAGTGGTTCCGTGTTCCCCACATTTTTCTTGTCGAGACCAAACTTTCCGTTTTTCAAAACGAGTCTCTTTCCAGTACCGATAATTTCACACCCGGTACAGGTTCTATACTGCTTTTCTGGACTGCCGAGCACCTTGGGTCAAATTTCTCATATTCAACCCACTTCTCTTGGGTATCTCAATAGTCAATTTCTTTTTATGAAATTCTCATTTTGAACGATCCAGAATCGCCCAAAACGCGTACCCTCGCGGTACTCGTTTTTTTTACAGTTTCCCGCTTTAACTGACTCGGGAAAATTCTGTTTCAGGAACTTTTGCCATTTTCCTTACTTCTAATATTTCTACTCTTTTTCTAACTGGTCATTTGGTCATTTACCAAATAGTTCAGTTTTTCATAACTAAAATATACCTGTTAAAATTTCTAACTTTTAACCGATATTTCACTATTCACAACTCGATATTTACGAATTTTCTCTCAGAAAAATATTCGTATTATAACTTTACACTTTTCGGGTGATTTTACCCGTATATAAAGTTTCTACATAACACTTTCCTGATTACATCAATATTTCTACTACTTTACATTCCGGAAATAATTACGGTCAAATACCGGATGTCCGATTTTGACTTAATATTTTCCCTGGTCATTACATTCACCCTCCTTAAGGAATTTTCGTCCCAAAATCGAACAAGTGGGGTATTCTGTCGATCTCTTCTTCTACTTCCCAAGTGGCCTCTGCAACATTGTGATTTTTCCACTTTGCACTTTAACCATTGGGATACTACAACTTCGAGTTTCCTTTCTTCTCTGGCTAGAATTTGGACCGGTTGTTCCTCATAGGACAAATCTTCGTGAATCTGAATAGGCTCATCTTTGTAACACGTGCGATGGATCCGAGATATACTTCCGGAGCATTGCTACATGAAACATCTTGTGCAATCAAGCCAACTCTGGCGGTAGAGCTAGTCGGTAAGCTACCTTTCCTATTCTTTCAATGATCTCAAAAGGCCCTATGTAACGTGGACTCGACTTACCTTTCTTCCCAAAACACATCACACCCTTCATTGGTGCGACTTTTAGGAATACTGAGTCCCCTCAGAAAAATTCCAAGGGTCTCCGCTGCTTATCTGCATAACTCTTTTGCCGGCTCGAGCCGTCTCTAATCTTCTACGAATCTTTTGCACTTTGTCTCTATGGCCTCTTGAATGAATTCCGTCTTGTGAAGCTACTTTTCCCGAGTGTCATACCAATGAACTGGGGATCTACACTTCCTTCCGTAAAGTGCTTCATACGGGGCCATGCCGATGGAAGCTTGGTAACTATTATTATACGAGAATTCGATCAATGGCAACTTCATACTCCATGCGCCCTTGAAATCCACCGCATGCATGCACGAAGCATATCTTCTAGGGTCTGAATGGTCCTCTCTGACTGCCCATCCGTCGGGGATGGAACGCTGTATATAGCGCAGCCTCTGACCCCATCGCTTCCTGAACACTTCTCCAAAAATTGGAGGTAAATCGGCTATCTCTGTCCGACACTATACTAACTGGTACTCCATGTAGCTTTACTACCTTAGCCACATATAACTCATTAACCTCTCTAAGGAGTAAGTTATCTTGATCGGAATGAAAGGCGCTGATTTTCGTTAGCCGATCCACGACTACCCAAATGGCATCGTATCCCTCACTAGTTCTCGGAAGTCCGGTCACAAAGTCCATGGCTAAGTGTTCCCACTTCCATTCCGGGATCTCTAGTGGTCAGAAGCTCCCACCGGTCTCGATGTTCTGCTTTGACCTTTTGGCATGTCAAGCAGCGACTAACATAGTCAACTATGTCATTCTTCATTCGCCTCCGCCAAAAATATTGTTTCAAATCTTGATACATTTTGGTGGCACCTGGGTGTACGGAATATGGCGTGTTGTGCGCTTCTGCAAGTATCTGCTTCTTGATCCCCTCTTGATCTGGTACACAAATTCTTCTTTGGTATAGGAGAATTCCGTCCTTTGAAAGGCTGAAATTAGACCTTGCATTATCTACTATCTCCTTCCTGTATCCATCCATAATTGGATCACCTTTACGAGCTTCTTCGTATCTTGTCCTCCTTAGCACAGGTTGCAGCCTCCGAGAAGCTAACTTACCAGAGATTAATTCGAGGTCTAGGAGATTAATCTCTTGTTGAAGCTGCTTGGGCAACAATTCGGTCTCGACTGGAGTCCGCAGTGTTAGATTTCTGCTCAAAGCGTCTGCTACACGATTGGCTTTACCTGGATGGTAAAGGATTTCACAATCGTAGTCCTTCACAATTTCAAGCCATCGTCTTTGTCTCATATTAAGCTCCTTCTGCGTGAAGAAGTACTTTAGGCTCTGATGGTCCGTATAAATTTGGCATTGAACCCCATATAGGTAATGCCGCCATAACTTGAGCGCAAAAACTACTGCGGCTAACTCAAGATCATGCGTTGGGTAATTACGCTCGTGATCCTTTAGTTGCCGAGATGCGTAAGCAATGACCTTGCCATTTTGCATCAACACGGCTCCTAGTCCTGTCTTTGAGGCATCACTGTAGATGTCAAATTTTTCTCCCTCTTCTGGGATCGTGAGTACTGGAGCACTAATTAATCTTCTTTTGATCTCTCTGAAACTCTGTTCACATCTATCTGTCCATTCATACCTTCTATCTTTTCTGGTTAAGGCAGTGAGAGGAGCTGCAAGACGAGCAAATCCTCCACAAACCTTCCCTTAATACCCCGCCAATCCAAGGAAACTTGAACTTCCGTAACACTCTTTGAACTGGCCACTTCTCAACCGCTTCAACTTTTGGCCGGATCCACGGTGATTCCTTCCTTGGATACTACATGTCCGAGGAAGTGGACTTTATCTAACCGAACTCGCACTTAGAAAACTTCGCATATATAGTCGATGTTTCTTCAACGTGTGTAGTGCGATCCTCAAATGTTCTCAAGTGCTCTGTGGATCTCGTGAGTATATAAGGATGTCATCAATGAAAACAATAACAAACTTATCTAAATACTCTCTGAAGACTCTGTTCATAAGGTCCATAAACGCCGTTGGGGCATTTGTAAGTCCAAATGGCATCACTAAGAATTCATAGTGTCCATACCGAGTTCTGAATGTCGTTCTGGGAATGTCTTCTTCTCTAATCTTGAGATGATGATACCCCGATCGAAGGTCTATCTTCGAAAACGTGGTAGCTCCCTTCAACTGGTCGAACAAGTCACCGATTCGTGGCAACGGGTACTTGTTCTTGGTGGTGACTTTGTTGACCTCTCTATAATCTATGCACATCCGAAGCGTGCCATCCTTCTTTTTGACAAAGAGGACAGGAGCTCCCCATGGCGAGAAACTCGGTCTGATGAAACCTTTGTGTAACATCTCTTGGAGTTGAACCCAAGAACTCTTTCGATTCACCGAGCCATCCCCCGCACGGTGCTTTGGATATTGGTGCGGTGCCGGGAGAAGCTCTATCTCAAAAGCTATTTCCCGATCCGGAGGAAGTCCGGTAGTTCCTCCGGAAAACGCTCTAGGAACTCCTTGACTATGGGAACGTCTTGGTTGATGTATCCCTCTTGGTTCCTATCCACCACATACGCCAAACATCCAAAGGCATCCGCTAGACATCAATCGTCTGGCTTCTAGGAACTAATAAAACGTATGGGTGTCCCGATGTGGAACCCATGTACTCAAATACCGTTCTCCTTCCGGGTGAAAAACTACCCTTTTCTTTCTCTACAGGTCTATTGTAGCATTATACTTTCCTAGAAAATCCATTCCTAGGATCACATCATAATCTACTAAGTTCGTAACAACTAGGTCCGCACTTAGTTCTCTTCCTCGCTATCTCTCTTTTGCACGTGGCGTAACCAAAGGACTAGACAAAGAACACGTCACCGATGGTAGTCTTTGTCTTAAAGGCTTGCCCTATCCTCTCTAGATTTGGCAATGTTATGCTCCGCACGTATTGCCCGATTCACTAGATCGGCTACCGTGGTTGGTGGATACTCCCCACTTTCCACAACGGTGGCTATATCTCCTCGGAGCATATTAAGCATCCTCCTAACCTTCTCTTCCTCTGTTGGAACCAACTGAGGACATAGCCGTGCCAACTAGTCAAATCGTCGGCATGCTTCTACAACTGTTTGGTCGCCCTGCTTAAAATTGTTGAACTCATTCTGCTGAGTCTTCAGGGCTTCTAAGTTGTAATACTTATGGTTAAATTCCCATAGGAATTCATCCCACAACATCTGTCTCACATTCCTTCTGGCGCACACTGATTGCCACCAATAGCGGGCATCTTTCTTTAATACAAAAGAGGAACACTGAATCTTCTCCCTGTCGGTGAGTTCCATAAACTCAAACACTGTCTGAATGGATGCTATCCATTCCTCGACCTCAGTGGATCTGATCCATTGAACTCTGGAGGTGCCATTCTCTTAAACCTCACATACAATGGTTCCCTTGGGACCATTTCTCGACCCCATCTCACCCCTTATCGGCTCTTAAGGTTCAACCCTCCCTGCGGGTTGCTCGGGTTGGGCGACTTGTGCTAGAACCGCTGCGGAGGGGGTGCTCCTCCAACCCGCTTGACCACCAGATCAACCGGGTAAGCAATTCTGAATCGTCTCGCTTTCTTGACTGGGGCTGCTATTTGCCCCCCTCGGACCTGCTACTTCTTGACTAGGTCTGTGTTTGAGGATTCATTACGCTTGTGTTCTCTTTTGACATGTACGAACCATGTCATTTGTGTCTATATCACTTAAAGAGCAACATCGTTAGTCTAAGTGCAAGAAGAACTGCTTCTAGAAGTTCCTTGACTTCCAATACTTTAAACTATCATTCATTCTCATATCAACTAGCAAAACATACATTCTATATGTTCTCCTATTATGCATGCCCCATATCATGCATATCACATCATATACAAATCATCACAAAAGTAAAGGTTTTTAAGCCTTTCATTCAAATCTATTATGTATGTCCCATTCCATACATATCACATCATACATGAAACATCATTAGTGTAAGTTTCTCAATACTATTTACATAACCTTGCATCATATTTAAATAAATAAGACGCTAAGTCCTAACTTAATCCTCATCATCTACGTGTTCCTCAGGATCCCCCTCCGGATCCTCCTCGGGGACTTCCTTCGAATCCTCCTCGGGATCCGACTGAGGCTTACCACTAGCTTCCTCACCAACGGTCCCAACGTAGGTCCATTTTCGCCGAACAGCCATAGGCTCGTCCGCTGCCTCTATCTCGGGTCTCAGTCGTTGTCGAGAGGTAGTGGCTTCCGCGTCATGTCTCCTAATACGGTATTGGAAAACGGGAAGTCTCGCCTAACCGCCGCTGGCCGTGTCCTCTCCTCTAACAGCTGGCGCTCACAATGCTTCGCCTCGGCGATAAATTGTGTGAGGGTCTGATCCGATCGCGGAACTAGCCGACGCTGATACTCTTCCGTCAGACCTCTCCATAGGATCTGACACCGCTCTTCCTCACTTAGATTAAAAATTCGATTCGGAGCTAGTACCTCTGTTAAAACTCTCGCTATATAGGCTACAACGGCCTCATCCGATCTCATACTAGCCCTCTCGGCTTGTATGATAAACTCTCGAGCTTGGGTGTAGGTCACGGCTACAACACTTGGCTCTTTGTCTCTCCACTCTGCTATGGTGCCGACTCAGATGGCATGACCTGGGGAAGAAACTGATGCTTCAACATGTGGCAAAAGTCTTCCCATTGCATCTCTGCTATTTCGTCCTCATCCAAAGCTTGCCAAAAGATTAGGGCATTGCCCTCTAACAGACTTGCTGCGAGTACAATCCATTCCTCTCGAGCTATGTCACAGGCTCGCATCACATACTCGACACGGTGCAGCCAATCCCTAATTCTAGTGGGATGTGAAAGCCCATCGAAGGAAGGTGGATTACAGGTGTAGAACCTGGCTGCGGCTCGACACAGTAGTCAAAACAACTCTACTTGCTCGGTGTGCGGCTGGCCGCCATGGGCCGATCCAATTGGTGGATGGCTATATCTAGCGAGGAGTGGGTACCGACCTCTCTGCTTGTCGGAACCGTGACATTAGAAACATTCTTACCCGTCCCCACAACGTATTCTCTTGCGGTGTGTGCGCTAACCGGGATAATGGATATGATCGATCCATTAGTACCGCCTCCTGCCTTGCAAAAAGAAATAAGAAATTCTTAGTTTTAGTTCATAAACTAATTTACCTGGACTACGCAGAGGAAGCATAGGTGCGGGACTTGTCATGGCGGGAGTAGGAACGCCGCTCGACATACCAATCAGGACGTCCCGCGCCCTCGCGCGCGGTCGCCGCCGTCCTTATACTACTACTATTAGGCTAAGTTATAGTCTAATCCATTATTCGTTGTTAGACTATTGTCTATTTAATTTACGCTCATGTGCGGGTAAATTTTTTTTTTTCTTTACTTTAACGATCGGGTTCTTAACATGTTATGTTGTTACACTAATAACATATCTTGCTATTACTTTAAAGATTCGGATATCAAACTAGTTTCCGAAAACTTGTCATAATTTATTACAGTCCGTTGTTCTTTACTAAGACAATGGTTGTAATATCTTCTTCTTAGAACTGAACATACATACTAGTATTCTATATTACATTACTTTGCAGCGGAATTTAATTTCTAAGCGAGCGTAGTAAAGACCACTCCCGTGCACCCATGACATTTCCGCCACCCTTGCCTCCGCATATCCATCAAGCAAACCACTATATGATTGGTCACTTACCTTTGTTACCTTACACACACGAAAACCGATGAGCTAACGCCGCCAAGTATAAACATGCATACATCATAAACTAATGGAAATTACATTAAGAGTTATGATGCAAATATGCTCGTGTGAAACATGCTTTAAACTACTTTCTATCTTTCTGCTTACGACTTTCTTTCGGTCTGGTCTAGTCGGAATCTCTACTCTGTGAGATTTCACTCCCTTTCAAGTCCGACGACCCGCCGGTCTTTTACTTTACTGGTTCATTACTTCTTTATCGCCAAGTCGGAATCTCTACTCGGAGAGATTTTCCTCCCTTGCGGGAGGCCGACGACCCGTCGATCTTTATACTTTCTTGGTCATTTCTTCTTTATCTGGTCTAGTCGGAATCTCTACTCTGTGAGATTTTCCTCCCTTCGAGGCCAACGACCCGTCAAGATAACTATGCATAAGGGTAACCATATGTCGCCCTTCCTGAAATCTAGAGCATTAAGCCCTCCAAAGACGTATAATCACATGTAATCACATAGACTTATGAACATAAGTAAATTCATAGTTCTAAGTCTAACTACAGACTTACTCGAGTCCGCACAAACATATATGTCTATACTTACCGTTAATCCTCTAGGATTCCCGCTTGCTAAGTTCTTTCTCGTTGCTTCGCTCTCGTGCCAAAACACATTTCATGGAAATAGGTATTAACCACCTATTTCAAGCATCAAAATTTCTCATACTTGGATTCCTAAATCCAATTTCAACTCATTTTCGAACTTAACCCCTCTAGGCCGAATTCTAGCTCATAGGCAAATTACACATATTTGTGTATCTCGGTTTCTGAATCTTAATCTATTCATTTTCGAGCTTTAAAACTGTTATCCATTCTCTAGAATCGGATTACTAACTCATTGCTTACTAACTAGATTTTAGGAAATTTCAGCAGAGTTTCGCCTTGTTTTTTCTAGTTTCCCGAGTTTTCAATAACTTGTTTTACTTCTGATTTCGGTACCTGTAGTCCAGATTCACATTCCTGAACACAAATTGCTATATAAATTGAACAAAAATACATTTTCTCCATTTCTAGGGTGTTCCGGATTTTTTAGTGTTAATCCAAAAAAAATTGTTCAATCCTTTCAATACTTGCACATTAAACTCCTATCGTAGTCCCCGACAAAACCTCGGTTTCGTTTTTTTCGCTTTTACGGATTTTTCCCGAGATGAGTTACTATTCATAAAAACGAAAAAGCAAGCAGTTTCTCATGAAAAATCCGAAATCTTACCTTGAAAAGTTGAGATTCTCCACTAGAACGCCTCGGGTTATGTTTCTACCGGACTGAACGGAAGAAATTTAGGCAAAAACGGGTGATTCCTTGATTTTCCCTTGATTTTCTCTCTTTTCTCTCTCTATTTCTTCTTGGTCGGCCACTCTTTAGAAAATAGAACACTTTGTGTTCTAATGTGCTTCCGTAGGCCTCTTTAATGTAATAATGAATATTATAATAATATTTTTAATAATATCTATTATTACTTTCTAAAATTAAATTAAAGAAATCACTTTAATTCCTATAATTTAATTTTGCTAATTCTAATTAAGTTTAACACTTAATTTAAGTGGTTCCGTGTTCCCCACATTTTTCTTGTCGAGACCAAACTTTCCGTTTTTCAAAACGAGTCTCTTTCGATCATCGATAATTTCACACCCGATGTGGTTCTATCTTTACTTTTTTTGACGATGAAAGCACCTTGGGTCAAATTTCTCATATTCAACCCACTTCTCTTGGGTATCTCAATAGTCAATTTCTTTTTATGAAATTCTCATTTTGAACGATCCAGAATCGCCCAAAACGCGTGCCCTCGCGGTACTGCTTTTTTTACGCTTCCGCTTTAATCGACTCGGGAAAATTTCTGTTTCAGAACTTTTGCCATTTTCCTTACTTCTAATATTTCTACTCTTTTTCTAACTGGTCATTTGGTCATTTACCAAATAGTTCGGGTTTTTCATAACTAAAATATACCGTTAAAATTTCTAACTTTTAACCGATATTTCACTATTCACAACCGATATTTACTTAATTTTCTCTCAGAAAATATTCGTATTATAACTTTACACTTTTCGGGTGATTTTACCCCGTATATAAAGTTTCTACATAACACTTTCCTGATTACATCAATATTTCTACTACTTTCTGTTCCGGGAAATAATTACGGTCAAATACCGGACTGTCCGATTTTGACTTAATATTTTCCCGGTCATTACAATGTTATTCGGATTCTAAAGAATGGCTTCATGATTACTTCTACAGTCATGATAAACAATCTGTTCTACGTTAAACCAAATATTCCAACGATTTGCGATACTGAATTGAATGATGATTCAATGAGAGAAAGTAAGAGATTGAGGTTAGACTCAATTGATCAAACCTACAAATGGCATCTACGTCTTGGACATATTGGCCTTGACAGGATTAAAAGGTTGGTAAGAGACGGTCCCTTGCAAACCTTAAGTGTAGGCTCACTACCTACATGTGAATCCTGCATAGAAGGAAAAATGACCAAGAGACCCTTTTCAAAGAAAGGGTAATAGAGCGATGAATGCCTAGAACTCGTACATAGTAATGTATGTGGGCCATTCAATATCCAAGCAAGAGGAGGATATGAATATTTCATAACCTTCATCGATGACTATTCTCGTTTTGGTCATATTTATCTAATCGTCAAAAGTCCGAAACCTTTGAAAAGTTCAAAGAATTCAAGGCCTTGGTTGAAAAGCAATTAGATAAACAGATCAAAACACTACGATCCGATCGTGGTGGTGAATACTTCTTTGGGAGAGTTCAAGACTTTCTTAAGGAAGAAGGTATATTTTCTCAACCGACCGCGCCAGTACTCCTCGTGAGAATGGCGGTCTCGAGAGAAGGAATCGAACTCTATTAGACATGGTTAGATCAATGATGAGTTACTCATCTCTTCCAGATTCCTTTTGGGGATATGCCTTGGAAATAGCAAGATACATTCTGAACCAAGTTCCATCTAAGGCGTTACACTGAACTCCATATGAAAGATGGAGTGGCAAGAAGTCATCTCTTGGCCACACCAGAATATGGGGTTGTCCGCACATGTGCTTAGAAAGAAGACCGGTAAGTCGACTAGTCGCTCGTAATCGTGCCTATTTGTAGGATATCCCAAAGGAACAAAAGGCTATATCTTTTATAGTCCTATCGATCGAGAAAACATTATCGCCAAGACGAATGCTCGTTTTCGGAAGAGGATTTTATAAAGAATATGAAGCCGAGAAGCTGAGACTTGTACTTGAGGAATTGATCGGTGAAAATGTTCAGGGAACATGTCCGCGGTCTATTCCTGAACCGACAACAGATGAACCACAACAAGAACTAACACCGGTGGAGCCTCGACGTAGTGGGAGGGTTGTGAGACAACCCGATAGGTACATGTCTTATGGAGACGCATTATATGCGCCTCGGTTTAGACATCGACGAACCTGTCTCCTACTTGCAGGCCATGGAAAGTTCTGAAGCAAACCTATGGCATGAAGCCATGGACGCCGAAATACAATCGATGTATAAAAATGGCGTATGGACTCTAGTAGATCCTCCTGAAGGGGTAAAACCCGTAGGGTGTAAATGGATCTACAAGAAGAAGAGGGGTCCGGATGGGAATGTAGAGACATTCAAAGCAAGGTTGGTAGCCAAGGGCTACACCCAGAAAGAAGGCATCGACTATGAGGATACCTTCTCTCCGGTAGCCATGCTTAAATCCATCCGAATTCTTCTATCCATTGCTGCTGCTTTAGATTATGAAATCGGCATGGATGTAAAGACAACTTTTCTGAATGGCAATCTGGATGAGCGCATTTACATGGCACAACCGGATGGATTCATTGAAAAGGGTCTAGAAGAAAAGGTTTGCGAATGCGTAAGTCCATTTATGGACCAAGCGTATCCGAATCATGGAATATCGATTCGATGAGACCGTTAAAACTTATGGTTTTGTTCACCAATGGATGAGCCTTGTGTGTATAAGTCGATACAAGAAGGCAAAGTGGTTCTCTTAGTCTTATATGTAGATGACATACTACTCATTGAGAATGATGTAGGAAGACTAATCGAGGTTAAGCTCCGGTCGGCAAAAGCGCTTTGACATGAAGGATCTAGGAGAAGTCGCCTATGTTTTGGGAATTCAGATCTTTCGAGATCGGAAGAACAAACAATTGGCACTCGCCTCAAGCATCCTACATCGATAAGGTAATGGACCGATTCGCTATGCAAAACTCCAAAAAGGGTTATCTACCCTTCGGACATGGAGTATCCTCTCTAAGGAGCGAGTCTCCCAAGACTCCTCAAGAAGAGGAAGACATAAGCCAAGTTCCTTACGCTTCAGCCGTGGGAAGCCTCATGTATCGATGCTTTGCACCAGACACTGATATATGCTACGCAATGGCGTGGTGAGTAGATTCGGTCAAACCCTGGATCCGAGCCTTTGGGTTGTTTGTAAAAGCATATCCTCAAGTATCTTAGGAGAACGAGGAACTATATGCTTGTATATTCAGGTCTTGACCTGAATATGACGGGATATACCGACTCCGATTTCCAATCGAGATAGGGATTCCAGGAAATCCACTTGAGGATCGGTGTTTGTCCCGAATGGAGGTTGATGGTATGGAGGAGTATCAAGCGGACTTGCATAGCCGACTCCACCATGGAGGCCGAATATGTGGCAGCTTGTGAAGCTGCGAAAGAGGCTGTATGGCTTAAGAAGTTCCTTGTTTCACTTTGAAGTTGTTCCGAAGTCGATAGGCCCATGGTATTGTATTGCGATAACATAACAAGCAATGTAGCAAACTCTAAGGAGCCTAGAAGCCACAAAAGGTCCAAGCACATAGAGCGGAAATACCACCTCATCCGTGAGATTGTACAAAGAGGCGATGTTGAAGTAACAAAGATATCTACACATGACAACTTGGCGATCCATTCACAAAGGCTTTATCTGGTAAAGTCTTCGATAGGCATCCGGAAGGTTTGGGCATGCGAGATTGTACACACCTACTTTAAGTCCAAGTGGGAGTTTGTTGGAAATGTGTCCATAAAGTGGGATGTAATTTGTTATTTATGAAATGACAAATGTAAGACATTATTATTTTGTTGATTTTATAAAATAAGATAAAGTTATGTTTTGACACATACTCAAGAGTGTTTATGATATTGCTTAGTCCATAAACCGTTACCAAGGAAAGAAGAGTCGGGAACCTCGCCGGACAAACTCTTCGATACAGCTTTTAAAATAGATATTCGCAATCTGAGGATTGATTGGGCATTCGAATCCGATTATGACTGTTAGATCGAACCATGAGATGCTGGTCTCGGGGCATGGGAGTTGGACTCTGTGGTTGATCTAGACATGCTCGCAACATGTTGAATAGACCATGTGATTGATTAGGTTAGAGTAAAAACCGTTTACACAACTCTAAACCTAATCATCACAACTTAAGTATATTTGTATAATTATCTTAATCCTGAAGTGAATACGTAGCTCAACTTAGTATCTCATGATCTTTGATTCGCCAATAAGATTAGTTCACAGTTATTGAACGACATCTCGGTTATTGGGATCATGACAATATTAAGTTGGAGTTATGTGATTCACTGATATGGAATTCGTAAAAATAATATCACCTCATGCTTTATTGACGGGTGTGTGAATAAATAAACCAGGCCTGGTATTCAATGATGATATTCATTGATTAAGACATCGTAACATGTGCGAGACATCTTACGAACGTTTGTCTTTCTTATTCACAGTCATATAAAGGAGTTGAGGAAATAATGATTAGAATGGTAAAACGGTAATATTACATATACCATTCTGATCACTGATATTTACGAAGGATAATAATGCATTTGCACTGTGGACCGTGTGATAAATTGTATCAACACCAAAAGGAAAATTAGCGCACATGAATCGAGAGATTATTCGGCATCGAACTTTTAGTGGAGTTGTACGATGTCGGAATTAAATTTGTCGATAACTTATAGGGATAAGTTAGTCGAATATTGTAATTCCATAGCTTTGTTCATGTGGGTCCATTCGGTCTCAAGGCTAGCTCTAATAAATGGGAAAAAGAACCGAACCCATAATTATGTTTTAAATTCATTGTGTTATTTTTCATTTATGCGATAATTGAAAAATAAAAGGAATGAGTTTTGAATTTCGAAATTAATGGAGATTAATTTAAAATTCAAAATGAAATTTAAACATGATTTTATTTGGCAACTAAAGGAAAGAGAAAAAGAGGATTTATTTTGGAAAAATTCGAAATCCCTTGCCTTAAGGAGATTTCGAATTTTGCTCCAAAATGGGGAAGGAAATTGAAAATCCCTAAGCCATGTAGGGATTTTCGGATTTCAATCCTAGGGTTAAGGAGAAATTCGAAAATCCCATCTAGGGTTTGAGTTTTTGAATTTTCTCCTATATAAGGATATTATTGAAAACCCTAGGTGAGAGTCTTTTGGAGAAAAGAAAAAGAGATCACACTTTCCTTAGGGTGGTCGGATTTTGTAGAGACAAAATAGAAGGAAAAAGTTTCCTTAGGTTTTTGAAAAAGAGCCCACTCTCTCATCCTAAAAATTGTAGAGACATAGCCTTGAATCAACGAGTGGTTCTTGGTGTGATCGTGACAATAAACAACGATCTTGTTTCACGGCAATTCTCCATCTTGGAACGTGAGATAGTGAGACAAGATCCTTGCGGTCAATTAATTCAATCGTCACAAAGGTATGTGAGATTTTTCTAATCCTTTGTCCATAAACATATATCATGCATGCATCTCTCGTTGTGGTTTACATTTAATTATGAATTAAATGGATATGATAAAATTTTTGAAATTCCGCCTACAATCTTGTTGTTGTTCAAATGATTTTTCATATATAAATCACAATAAGATCCTACATCGACAACGACCGAGACCCGAGATAGAGGCAGCGGACGAGCCTATGGCCGTTCGGCGAAGATGGACCTACGTTGGGACCGTTGGTGAGGAAGCTAGTGGTAAGCCTCAGTCGGATCCCGAGGAGGATTCGGAGAAAGTCCCCGAGGAGGATCCGGAGGAGGATCCTGAGGAACACGTAGATGATGAGGATTAAGTTAGGACTTAGCGTCTTATTTATTTAAATATGATGCAAGGTTATGTAAATAGTATTGAGAAACTTACACTAATGATGTTTTATGTATGATGTGATATGTATGGAATGGGACATACATAATAGATTTGAATGAAAGGCTTAAAAACCTTTACTTTTGTGATGATTTGTATATGATGTGATATGCATGATATGGGGCATGCATAATAGGAGAACATATAGAATGTATGTTTTGCTAGTTGATATGAGAATGAATGATAGCTTAAAGTATTGCAAGTCAAGGAACTTCTAGAAGCAAGACTTTTGCACTTTAGACAAACGATGTTGCTCTTTAAGTGATATAGACACAAAGAACATCGTTCAGACACGCCAAAAAGAGAACACAAGGGTAATGTAATCCTCCAAAGACCAGACCTAGTCAAGAAGTAGCAGTGTCCGAGGGGGCAAATAGCAACCCAGTGAGGAAAGCAGACAAGATTATGAGAATTGCTTACCCAGTTGATACAGGTCGTCAAGGTTGGAGGAGCACCCCCTCCGCAGGCGGTTCTAGCACAAGCCGCCCAACCTGAGCAACCCACAGAGAGGGTTGAACCCTAAGAGCCAGTAAGGGGTGAGATGGGGCACCGAGAAATGGTCCCAAGGGAACCATTGTATGTAAGGTTTAAGAGAATGGCACCTCCAAAGTTCATGGATCAATAGATCCACTCGAGGCTGAGGAATGGTTAGCATCCATTCAGACAGTGTTTGAGTTTATGGAACTCACCGACAGGGACAAGATTTAGTGTGCCGCATTTGTATTAAAGAAAGATGCCTGCTATTGGTGGGAATCAGTGTGCGCCAGAAGGAATGTGAGACAGATGTTGTGGGATGAATTCCTATGGGAATTTAACCGTAAGTATTACAACTTAGAAGCCCTGAAGACTCAACAGAATGAGTTCAACAATTTTAAGCTGGGCGACCAGACAGTTGTAGAAGCATGCCGACGATTTGACCAGTTGGCACGACTATGTCCTCAGTTGGTTCCAACAGAGGAAGAGAAGGTTAGGAGGATGTTTAATATACTCCGAGGAGATATAGCCACCGTTGTGGAAAGTGGGGAGTATCCACCAACCACGGTAGCCGATCTAGTGAATTGGGCAATACGTGTGGAGCATAACATTGCAAAATCTAGAGGGGATAGGGCAAGCCTTTAAGACAACACTACCATCAGGTGATGTATTGTTGTCTAGTCACTGGTTACGTCATGTACCAGTAGAGATAGCAGGAAGAGAACTAAGTGCGAACCTAGTTGTTCTGAACTTAGTAGATTATGATGTGATCCTAGGAATGGATTTTCTAGGAAAGTATAATGCTACAATAGACTGTAGAAAGAAAAAGGTAGTTTTTCAGCCAGAAGGAGAACAAATGTTTGAGTACATGGGTTCCACATCAGGGACACCCATACGTTTTATTAGTTCCCTAGAAGCCCGATGATCGATGTCTAGCGGATGCACTGGATATTTGGCGTATGTGGTGGACAGGAACCAAGAGGGGAAACATCAACCAGAAGACGTTCCCATAGTCAAGGAGTTCCTAGACGTTTTTCCGGAGGAACTACCCGGACTTCCTCCGATCGGGAAATAGCTTTTGAGATTGAGCTTCTCCCGGAACCGCACCAATATCCAAAGCACCGTCGACAGATGGCTCCAGTGAACCGAAAGAGTTGCGGGTTCAACTCAAAGAGATGTTAGACAAAGGTTTCATCGGACCGAGTTTCTCGCCATGGGGAGCTCCCCGTCCTCTTTGTCAAAAAGAAGGATGGCACGCTCGGATGTGCATAGATTATAGAGAGCTCAACAAAGTCACCATCAAGAACAAGTACCCGTTGCCACGAATCGATGACTTGTTCGACCAGGTTGAAGGGAGCTACCACGTTTTCCAAGATAGACCTTCGATCGGGGTATCATCACTCAAGATTAGAGAAGAAGACATTTCGAACGGCATTCGAACTCGGTATGGACACTACAAATTCTTAGTGATGCCGTTTGGACTTACAAATGCCCCAAATGGCGTTTATGGACCTTATGAACAGAGTCTTCAGAGAGTATTTAGATAAGTTTGTTATTGTTTTTATCGATGACATCCTTATATACTCACGAGATCCACAGAGCACCACGAACATTTGAGGATTGTACTACGACGTTGAAGAAACATCACTATATGCGAAGTTTTCTAAGTGCGAGTCCCTGTTAGATAAAGTCCACTTCCTCGGACATGTAGTATCTAAGGAAGGAATCACCGTGGATCCAAAGAAAGGTTGAAGCGGTTGAGAAGTTGCCAGTTCCAAAGAGTCTTACGGAAATTCAAGTTTCCTAGGAGTGGCAGGGGTATTACGTAAGGTTTGTGGAGGGATTTGCTCGCCTTGCGGCTCCTCTCACCGCCTTAACCCGTAAAAAGATAGAAGATATGAATGGACAGATGGATGTGAACAGAGTTTCGGAGAGATCAAAAGAAGATTAATTAGTGCTCCAAACCCCATGATCCCGAAGAGGGAGAAAAATTTGACATCTACAAAGATACCTCAAAGATGGACTAGGAGCCGTGTTGATGCAAAATGGCAAGATCATTGCTTACGATCTCGGCAATCGAAGGATCACGAGCGTAATTACCCAACGCATGATCTCGAAAGTTAGCCGCAGAGTTTTTGCGCTCAAGTTATGGGGGCATTACCTATATGGGGTTCAATGCCAAATTTATACGGACCATCGAGCCTAAAAAGTACTTCTTCACGCAGAAGGAGCTTAATATGAGACAAAGACGATGGCTTGAACTTGTGAAGGACTACGATTGTGAAATCCTTTACCATCCGGTAAAGCCAATCGAGTAGCGACGCTTTGAGTAGAAACCCAAAGACTACGGACTCCGGTGGAGACCGAATTGTTGCCCAGCGGCTTCAACAAGAGATTAATCTCCTAGACCTCGAATTAATCTCTGGTAAGTTAGCTTCTCTGAGGCTGCAACCTGTGCTACAGGACGAGATACGAGAAGCTCAGAAAGGTGACCCAATTATGGATGGATATAAGAAGGAGATAGTAGATAATGCAAGGTCGAATTTCAGCCTTTCAAAGGACAGAATTCTCCTATACCAAAGAAGAATTTGTGTACCGGATCAAGAGGGGATCAAGAAGCAGATACTCGTGGAAGCGCACAGCACGCCATATTCCGTACACCCAGGTGCCACCAAAATGTATCAAGATTTGAAACAACATTTTTGGCGGAGGCGAATGAAGAATGACATAGTTGACTATGTTAGTCGCTGCTTGACATGCCAAAAGGTCAAAGCAGAACATCAGAGACCAGCTGGAAGCTTACAGCCACTAGAGATCCCGGAATGGAAGTGGGAACACTTAGCCATGGACTTTGTGACCGGACTTCCGAGAACCAAAGAGGGATACGATGCCATTTGGTAGTCGTGGATCGGCTAACGAAATCAAATTTCATTCCGATCAAGATAACTTACTCCTTAGAGAGGTTAATGAAAGTTATACGTGGCTAAGGTAGTAAAGCTACATGGAGTACCGCTTAGTATAGTGTCGACAGAGACAACCGATTTACCTCCAATTTTTGGAGAAGTGTTCAGGAAGCGATGGGGTCAGATTACGCTTATAGCATAGTGTTTCATCCCCAGACGGATGGGCAGTCCGAGAGGACCATTCAGACCCTAGAAGATATGCTTCGTGCATGCGCAGTGGATTTCAAGGGCGCATGGAGTATGAAGTTGCCATTGATCGAATTCTCATATAATAATAGTTACCAAGCTTCCATTGGCATGGCCCCGTATGAAGCACTTTACGGAAGGAAGTGTAGATCCCCAGTTCATTGGTATGACACTCGGGAAAAGTAGCTTCACAAGACGGAATTCATTCAAGAGGCCATTGAGACAGTGCAAAAGATCCGTAGAAGATTAGAGACGGCTCAGAGCCGGCAGAAGAGTTATGCAGATAAACGACGGAGACCCTTGGAATTTTCTGTAGGGGACTCCGTATTCCTAAAAGTCGCACCAACGAAGGGTGTGATGCGTTTTGGGAAGAAAGGTAAGCTGAGTCCACGTTACATAGGGCCTCTTGAGATTATTGAAATAATAGGAAAGGTAGCTTACCGACTAGCTCTACCGCCAGAGTTGGCCTCAGTGCACAGTGTGTTTCATGTAGCAATGCTCCGGAAGTATATCTCGGATCCATCGCACGTGTTACAGCATGAGCCTATTCAGGTTCACGAAGATTTGTCCTATGAGGAACAACCAGTCCAAATTCTAGCCAGAGAAGAAAGGAAACTCAGAAGTCGTAGTATCCCAATGGTTAAAGTGCAGTGGAAAAATCACAATGTTGCAGAAGCCACTTGGGAAGTAGAAGAAGAGATCAGACAGAAGTACCCCCAGTTGTTCTGATTTTCGGGACGAAAATTCCTTAAGGAGGGGTGAATGTAATGACCGGGAAAATATTAAGTCAAAATCGGACAGTCCGGTATTTGACCGTAATTATTCCCGGAACAGAAAGTAGTAGAAATATTGATGTAATCAGGAAAGTGTTATGTAGAGACTTTATATACGGGGTAAAATCACCCGAAAAGTGTAAAGTTATAATACGAATATTGTTATAGAGAAAATTAAGTAAATATCGGGCCAGAATAGTAAAATATCGGTTAAAAGTTAGAAATTTTAACAGTATATTTTAGTTATGAAAAAGCTCAAATATTTGGTAAATGACCAAATGACTAGTTAGAAAAAGAGTAGAAATATTAGAAGTAAGGAAAATGACAAAAGTTCCTAAAACAGAATTTTTCCCGAGTCGGTTAAAAGGAAATCTACGAAAAAAATGAGTACCGCGAGGGCAATGCGTTTTGGGCAATTCGGATTGTTTAAAATGAAAATTTCAGAAAAAGAAATTGACTATTGAGATACCCAAGAGAAGTGGGTTGAATATGAGAAATTTGACCCAGGGTGCTCGGCAAATCCGAAAAGCGATTATAGAACCCATGCACGGGTGTGCAATTATCGATACCGGAAAGAGACTCGTTTTGAAAAACAGAAAGTTTGGTCTCGACAAGAAAAATGTGAGGAACACGGAACCACTTAAATTAAGTGTGAAACTTAATTAGAGTTAGTCAAATTAAATTATAGAAATTAAAGTGATTTCTTTAATTTAAATTAGAAAGTAACAAGAGATATTATTATAAAAAATATTATAATATTCATTAATACACTTAAAGAGGCCTACGGAAGGAAATTAGAAACATTATGTTCTATTTTCCTAAGGGTGGCCGAGAGACTAGAGAAAAGAAAGAGAAAAGAGAGAAAATCAAGGGAAAATCAAGGAATCACCTGTTTTTGTTTGAATTTCTTCCGTCGATCTCCAGTAGAAACATAACCCGAGGCATTCTAGCGGAGAATCTCAACTTTTCAAGGTAAGATTTTGGATTTTTCATGAGAAACTGCTTGCTTTTTCATTTTTGTGAATAGTAACTCATCTCGGGAAAAATCCGTAAAAGCGAAAAAAGCAACCGAGGTTTTGTCGGGGACTACGATAGGAGTTTAATGTGCAAGTATTGAAAGGATTGAACAATTTTTTTTGGATTTACACTAAAAATCCGAAAATCCCTAGAAATGGAGGAAATGTATTTTTGTTCAATTTATGTAGCAATTTGTGTTCAGGAATGTGAATCTGGACTACAGGTACTGAAATCGGAAGTAAAACGAGTTATTGAAAACCCGGTAAACGAGGAAAATTAAGGCGAAACTCTGCCTAAATTTCCTAAAATCTAGTTAGCAAGCAATGAGTTAGGAATCTGATTCTGGAGAATGGATAACAGTTTTAAACCTCAGAAGCGAATAGATTAAGATTCAAAAACCGAGATACACGAATATGTGTAAATTGCCTCTTGAGCTAGAATTCGGCCTTAAGGGGAAAAAGTCCATAAATGAGTTTGAAATTAGATTTAAGAATCTAAGTATGAGGAATTGTGATTGGAATAGGGAATTGATACCTATTTCCATGGAACAGGTTTTGGCACGAGAGCCGAAGCAACAAGAAAGAACTTCCAACAAGCGGGAATCCTAGCGGATTAACGGTAAGTATAGACATATATGTTTGTCTGGACTCGAGTAAGTGCGATTAGACTTAGAACTATTAATTTACTTATGTTCCTAAGTCTATGTGATTACATGTGATTATACATGTTTGGAGGGCTTAATGCTCTAGATTTCGGAAGGGCGACATATGGTTACCCTTATGCATAGTTAAAGATCGACGGGTCGTCGGCCTCCGCAAGGGAGGAAAATCTCAAAGAGTAGAGATTCCGACTTGAGCGCATGAAGTAATGAGCCAAGAAGTAAAAGATCGACGGGTCGTCGGCCTCCGCAAGGGAGGGAAATCTCACAGAGTAGAGATTCCGACTAGACCAGCCAGTAAAGTAAGAACAGAAAGATAGAAAGTAGTTTAAAGCATGTTTCACACGAGCATATTTGCATCATAACTCTTAATGTAATTTCTATTAGTTTATGATGTATGCATGTTTATACTTGCTGAGCGTTAGCTCATTAGTTTACTCGTGTGCAGGTAACAAAGGTAAGCAGCCAGTCATATAGTGGTTTGTCTGATGGACATGCAGAGGCAAGGGTGGCGGAAATGTCATGGGTACACGGGAGTGGTTTCTACTACGCTCGCTTAGAAATTAAATTCCGCTGCAAAGTAATGTAATATAGAATACTAGTATGTATGTTCGGGTTCTCGAAGAAGATATTACAACCATTGTCTTAGTAAAGAACAACGGACTGTAATAAGTTAAGACAAGTTTCGGGAACTAGTATGATACCGAATCTTTAAAGTAATAGCAAGATGTGCTATTAGTGTATCAACATAACATGTTAAGACCTGAGGGTTAATGTAAAAAAAAATTTACCCGCATTTGAACGTAAATTAAAGAGACAATAGTCTAACAATGAATAATGAATTAGACTATAACTTAGCCCATTAGTAGTAGTATAAGGAACGGCGACCGCGCTGCGAGGGCGCGGGTCGTCACAAGAAATATAAAGCAAAAGTGTGTTGCTGACTCTACCATGGAAGCTGAATATGTTGTAGCTTGTGAAGTCAAAAAGAAGCTACATGGCTCGGGAAGTTCTTAACCGATCCGAAGTTGTTCCAGATATGGATAAGCCAATTAAGCTCTCTTTGTGACAACAAAGGAGCGGTGGCTAATTCAAAAGAACCTAGAAGCCATAAGAGTGCGAAACATATAGAAAGGAAATATCACCGATTAGAGACATTGTGGATAGAGGCGATGTAGCGGTTCAAGATCGCGTCGAGGACAACCTTGTCAACCCGCTTCACCAAGACATTGCCATTGAATGTTTTTGATCGGCACTTAGATGGATTTGGGATTAGAGACATGACACACCTGCTTTAGGACAAGTGGGAGATTGTTGGGAATAGTGTCCTGAAAGCATGAGATGTAAAATGATATTTATTATTTATTTAATAAAATAGTTTATTCATCATTTCATGTGCATATATTTTTGAATATTTTATGAATATCAAATAAAATTCCTTGATTATTTATGTAACCTTAAACATGGTATATAAGTGTTATATACGAGAGGATAATGTTTAAGGATAATAATCAAAAGTAATTGTTCATAATGAATTTAATTAAAGTTTGGAATCTTTAATTAAAACATTATTAATACATGTCATTCTCATTTAGAATGGAACGGTGTTATCCGCACTGTTAATATGGCGAGATATTGAATGAGTGTATTTCGCATAATGAGATTATGTGGAACATGGACGCAGACATTATGAATTTCTAATAATTTCTATTAAGCATAGAAATTCTAATTGAGTCTACCGATGGTCATATATAGAATGATCTTAATCCTGAGTTCTTAACAAACTCCTATTTATGGATTTATGTCTTTTGATTTACTCGGTACGGATTCCAAAACCCTGAATCTTATTCCTTGTATTTTGGAGACATAATGAAATAGGTAGCTAGGAATGTTATTATACGAGAAGAAATCCATTCCTTCTTGAGAGAGAAGCAGATAAATAATTCTCTTAAGTGTTGATTCGGTACTTGGATTAGTAAGAGCGTTTTGGTTCATGAATGTGTTTTATGAATCACTATCCATTAGAGAATCAATGGTACTCAAGGATAAAGATGTAATTAGAGAGGTTAATGGATTCTACTTGACTCTAATTATGAATTATTTATGGAGGATCGATCTATATGCAATGACTATATCAAATGGACACTTCACAGTTTTAGAAGTAATTAATGTCTATAATTCCAAGAGTGCAATTCCAAGTTTATGGGGAGTAACTATTGGAATTAATAGAATTAATTAATTAATTAAAGTGTTTAATTAATTATTAATTTTATTGGAGCTCGAAATTATAGGTCCATTAGTCCCCGCATCGTCCTTGTAATTCTACCGGACACACAAAGGGCAAAATGGAATTTTAGAATTACGTAATTCTAAAATTAAATACTCAAGAATAATTAATTGAGAATTAATTATTATTTAAATAATGAGATTATTTAAATTTGAATTTGAACATATCTAGATTTATCCATTTAAACTTATTTGATAAGTTGTTCAATTTAGAATTCAAATTAATTTAAGTTTGACTTAAATTCAATTTGAATCAAATTAAAATTGGACTACTGGATAATGGATAAAATATCTTCCTTCCCTATCTTATTTAGGTGCCACACACAAAGGGATAAATCCCTAGGGTGGCCGGCCATTAAGAGGATAAGGGGAAGGGATTTTTTGTTCCAAAATTCAAAATTGGAGATAAGGATTTGATCCTATTTTGAAGTTTGACTTCTACTCTTTAAATATGAGATAGATAGAAAATTGTACCAACAATTTTTGACATATTTTCAGCCCTAAGAAAGGTGGTGGCCGAAATTTCTCATATAGGGAAAAAGAGTGAAAAATATTTTTCTCCAAAAATTCCACATCGTGCATGCGTTGGTGTTTGTGGAAATTCGAGTGTTTAAGAATCCGTTTTGTCTCACGTGTGCCCACACACACGTCTACATGGAATCAAGGAATTGACGTGGAAGACTTTGGTGTTCTAAACACAAAAGCTTGGAGCTAGGACTGTTCGTGGTCAAAGAAAATCAAGATATCATCCAAGTCGGCTACAAGGTATTTTTTCGGTTGATCCTTGAATCTTATAAATTAATGAGATTAATTTATTGGTGTATAAATTACTATAATCTATAGAGTATCTCAAAAGTTTTATGAAAATTTTTGTTATACACGATCCGCTATTCCGCTGCGTTTCCGCCGCCGAATTCGATTCGGCAACCAACATGTATTACCTGGTAGTTAATTTTTTTTGGGTCTGGTGTATGTGGATCTATTGATGTTTTTGTAGTTGAGCGGGGGCTACGCCTGTAAAATGTTGTTTGAATATGTATTTAAAGTAAGAAATATATTTTTTATATATAATTAATAGATATGACTAAATATGTTTTACCTTGTTGATATTGCAGGTGCTGATATTTGTGGTGGTGTTGTTATCAACTCAGTTTCTTCAAATATTTTTGAGACAATTGTGGTAATTTGAGGTCCTTTTCTTTGAAAATATATTTGGAAGATCTTTGTTTCACCTCGTAATTGGTTGATGACCGTGGGGATTGTGAATGGATCCGTAAATCCTTCAATCAATTGTTAATGTTGAACAGGGTTTTTTTATCAAGGCTTGTCTTTGCTCTACCAAATATGATGATATCCATGTTTCCAAAGATGGTCTTCAATAGTTGCACGTAGTTTATACCTGCAATTTATAAGATAATAGATAATTTAGATTATAAAATATTTATTGTTGCTAGTCAAAGTAAATAAGTTTTAGTCATTGTTTATTTATAGTTTTGATTACCATGGGGATGGTGTTGTCTTTATGTGTCCATGACTATCGCACCACCAATTGGTTCCTGCTTGTTTGAGTTGTCGATAGCATCTAGGACAGGAGTTATAATACCATCCTTGATTTGTTGAGAATGTGGTTATAGTAGCTTTTACTGTGAATTTAGTTCCCTATATACATGGAGAAAGATTTTTATATTAAATTTGATATACACATAGAAAGATGTTTAGATTAAATGATGTGATTAAAGGAAAAGAAATAGATAGAATATTATGATACTAACTTGGTTATTTTCTTGATCCAATGTCTTTAGTTCATCAATTGTTCTCCTATTCAATGTTTTTTGTTCTTCAATAGATTGTGTTGGTATTGTTGGTGCTGTTGAGAACTCAATTTCTTGGGGTAGCTGAGAGAACCTATATATATATATGTCATTAATTATTATTATGAAAAATTTTTCATAAAATTTGTTGTTCTTAAAGTTTTGGGATTTGATTCTTACCTTGTTTTTAATGTCTGTGTTTCTGGTATCTCTGGATCAAGATAGAAGATTGTTGCAGCAGTACTGGATACATATGCATTACCTTAAAGATGAGCAATAAAGTGGTTAACATTTTAATTTATTAGATGTAAATAGTTTATGTTATACGTTATTATTTTTATAAGTTGTTAAAAAAAATACCTAGATATTGTTTCACTAACATTGCCGCAAAGACTGCAACTACTGGTCCTTTCATTGATCTAATGACATTTTCATCGAATTGATCTACTTTATGTCTCCATAATGTGATTTGAAGCTGTTCGTTTCTGTGAGAAAAAAAGTGGTAAAATAAAAAAGTTAGAATAAAGAATTTTAAATGATGTAAAAGTTTTATACTTTTATTAAATAAAATTTTTTTTATATGATTGTAGTAGTGATTATGAAAAGTTAATTTACCTTATATTTTGTATCATTATTGTCCGTCGAGATGTCTGTCTGCCGCTGATATTTGTTTGTTCAATCGTTTGTACTCTTGTAACGACACCAATAACATCTGTTGGAAAATAAATAGTAAATGTTAAAGGTATTAATTAAAACATTGATGATGAAATTTTTTTTTAGAGAGAGTAATTTTATCTTACCACTTAGGATTTCAGTAGATTGAACTCTGTGCTGGAGCTGATTGAATTCAATGAGGTAAAATCTATGATATGGAATAGGTGGTGCCTCTTCTGTGACTGGAGCAAATACTGTTGCGCGAGCAAATTGTAGCATTGCAATGTGTGGGACAACTTTGTATGTTAGTTTGTTCTCTGTGACGAAGAAGTTGCTGATATCATATATATTGCCTAATTGAATTTTTTGGTAGATAGTATCTGAATCTCGTGCCCGAATTGATCCTTGAATTGCTTCATGCTATTGATAGAAGTGGTAGTATTGTTATTTGATTTATAATACTTGGTATTAAATGAAAATAATAAAATATTCTATTTGGTAAAAAATATTACCTCTTCGTCGACTAAAACACAGTCAAGACTGATTAGACGTCCAATATTTAGATCATTATTTGTCCATAGTCTGCATATTCGGGCTCTGATAGTTTCATAAACTTCATTTGGCTTTAGCGCTCGAATTAATGTCGTCATTTTGGCTAACTGTTCATAAAAGAAGATTATTGTTTTAGTGTATAAAAATAGGAAGGTTTAGTTGATATATTTTTGATAGATTAATGATAAATAATTTTGGTTATAAGGAAAAAATTATGGATCTAATATTTAATTTATTAGAATATTTATATTTTACATGGTCTTTTATTTTTTTATTTGATACTATGTAGAATTTCTTTGTAAACAATATTTTTTATATAATTTGTATATTTATTAATTGAATCATGAATTAGTATATGTAATCCCTTTGGAGTTGTAGCTCTTGATAAAGCAACATATAGTCTGTCCATGAGTAAAAATTTCACTATCTAAATATAATCCTATTTTATTCAATGATTGTCCTTGACTTTTATTTATTGTCATTGCATAGCAAATTTTAATAGGAAACTGTCGTCTTTTTAGTGTAAATGGCCATTTAGATTCATGTACAGTCATTTCTATTCTTGGGATATAGACTTTTTCATTAATGTTGCTTGAGTTTATGATTTGTCCTTCTATAATTTTATTTGTTAATTGGGTAATAATAAGTCTTGTTCCATTGCATAATCCACTTGATTGATTTAGATTTCGTAATAACATTATAGGTGTTCCTAATTTAAGTTTTAATTCATGTGGTGGTATTCCATTAAAATTAAGAGTGTGCAAAAATTCTTGAGGATATAAAAGATTAAGTTCGTCTATGTTTTCGGATGAGGATGCAATAGTGTCATAACTATAATAACATTTTTCTTGTTCAGGAATTAAGGATAATATGTAATATTAATGTCATCTGTTGTTTTATTTGTTGGTGTTATTATTGCTCACTCTTTTAAGTATTCAATATTGTTATAGTAAATGTTTAAATTATTATATATTAAAGTTGAAATTTTTTCAATTGGATTTGATTCATAATGTAGTATGTATTTCTTTGGTATTTTTACCCATGTAGCATCTTCATTTTCTAAATCTTTTATTCCTTCAGCAATACCATCTCCAACATTTAATATCCATTTCGAAAATGTTACAATTTCATTTTTTTTCTTTTTCTGTACGATTGTATTGTTTTAATCTCATGTTTTCTGTCAATTTTAAAATTTTGAAATATGGCCATAAATAAGAGTTATTTATAGTTGCATTGATTATATCTTCCTTTGTTCCTGTAGGAATAACTGGTAAAATTTGTCGGAAGTCACCTCCTAAGACAATTGTCATGCCACCAAATGGTTGTTCAAAGTTATTTCTTAAATCTTGAAATGTTTTATCTAATGCTTCAAAGCAATATTTATTAGTCATAGGTGCTTCATCCCATAATATAAGTGATGTTTTATCAATTAATTTTGGTAATTGAGTTCCTTTTTTAATATGGCAGGTAGAAAATTTATCTATTGACAATGGTATTCGAAATCTAGAATGAGCTGTTCTTCCTTTAGGCAATAGTAATGATGCTATTCCAGAAGATGCGACAGCTAAAATTATTCCATTATTTGATCTAATTTTTGTGATTATTGCATTCCATAAATATGTTTTTCCGGTTCCGCCATGACCATATATAAAAAAAAGATTATTCTTTTTTTCGTGGAGTGATTGTAAAATTTGTTGATAAATAAATTGTTGTTCATTATTTAAATTATTTACTAATTTAATGTTTTCTTCTTTTAATTTGTGTATATCATAATTAAGTTCTTCTCTTAAGAATTTATTATTTAAATCATCTATTAATGATCCAGTTGGAAGAGGTAAGTTAAAATGTGTTAAGGTTGATGAATTTGAATTTAATATTTTTTCTAGTTCATATAGTACAAAATTGTATAATTCTGTTTCAGGTACTTGAAAATTAGGGTTGTTAAATAAAGTTTTAATTTTGTATAATATATCATCATCATAAAGTTTCCAATGTTTTTCAAGGAATTTTATTGGGTTATTTACATTGCAAAATAGTAAAATTATGATAAATAATTGTCGTAGCTGAATTGCTGTTGACCAAAATGAAGCTTCTTGTATAGATTCATCCCATTCCCGATCATCTCCTAATAGGCCTAGTGCATAGCACGCTGTTTGATTTGTTGGATATATTATGTCACTAACTGTTTGAAGAGCTTCGTAACTTGTTGCGCCTTTTTGGTGATTTAATAATAATTTAAGATAATATAATTCTCCAGAGCTTGGATGGACGTGAAAAGTTCGTCCAATTGTATGTCCCATTTGTCTTGTAGGCCAATATTTATATTTATTATTCCAAACATATTTAGTTGGAAATTCTATGTAAGTTAATTCTCTTACGTTAATATCATATTTGTTTGTTTCCATCCATTCAGTAAGAGTTGTTTTATCAATACCTGGTTGTCTTATTATGTTATTTAGATGTTGATTTGAATCGAATGTTATGTTTTGCATTTTTAGTAAATGTATTGATAATCTTTGGACAGCTGGATTTCTATGGTGTATTGAAAATTCAAATAGTCTCCAGATTGCTTCATATGGTGTTATATATCTGCAATTAATATAGTTTTTTATTTCATCTATTTCTTGATAATTGGTTTCTCCAGTTATTTCTGTATGTATGTTATCTTCTATTACTGCTCTTATTCTATCTGGTCCTTTTGTCAAATATTTAAATAAATATTTTATAAGCATGGATTGCGAACATAGTTCTACACTAATATGAGCATGAAATTTTAGGCATAAACTTTTATTGTATGGAACTACATATCTGTTATCTAATTTAATGCCTTGTTTTTCAACATAAAAGGATGTGTTTCGTCGTTTATAAATTAACAAATCCATTTTCATCAATTGTTGTTTCATTATTAAAATTTTTAGGAAATTTTTTTGAACATTCTGAATTTTTCATACATGGAGAATTTGTCTTAGCTATGCCACATGGTCCATGCATCATAAATTCGGTTATAATATTGTATTCTAGTAAATTATTATGAGGATTGGGTATTTTTGCAGAAATAAATTTGTCTATTTGTGATGGTTCACGTAGTTTGTCATCATGATGGAGCCAAAAGAGGAAATGAGAATGTGGTAGTCCTCGTTTTTGAAATTCAACAACATATAAATCATAATATGAAAAAATATTTTATCATAATTTTTTTTTTTTTTTAGTGTTGAAAAAAAAGTTATTTTTTTTTTTTTATTATTGGGAAAGAAAAAAAGTTTTAGGAAAAGAAGACTAACCTGCTATAATCACTCCGAATATTTTTTTATTTTTAATAATGGATAAAAGATTATCTAATTTCATTTTGAAAATTCTAGTGATAATATCTGGTCTATCTTCAGGTTTTTGTCCAGGTATTTTTGCTAAGGCTCTAGTAATTTCAGGCCATTTTGGATTACATGTAAATGTTATAAATAAATTAGGGTTTCCATAGCGTCTGCAAATTGCCATTGCATCTTGATAATTTTGAATCATATATCTAGGGCTTCCAATATGGCTTGAGGGAAGGATAATTCTTTTTCCTATTGCTTGTGCATTTGTATCTCCTCTTGTAATAGCGTCTTGAATTCCTTGATAAATTTCGGATCGCAAATTTTTTTGATTTTTTCGAATATAATATAATCGATCTTCTTCTACAGAAGCATATGCATCAACTACATATTGTTGAAATAATCTGCCCCCTCGAAAAAGTATATTACCTTGAATTGTACGCTCTTGTAATTGATAACAATAGAATTCTCGCATAGAGATTTTTTTTCTTATATATTTATTACTTAAGTTATTTATATTATATTTTAAGTTTATTGTATAACCATCTTCTCCATATGGAAATAATAAAGGATATTGAAGGGACATATAACATGGGTGTAGTTTTGTAATTCTTTGCAAACTATCTGTTCTATCTTGGATAATAATGTCTCTTCCTTGTTCATATTCACCAATGTCTCCAACTATTAATGCAGCTATATCGTTTGATGTGGGTAAGTCATATTGGTTACTATCTGTATTTCTTTGGCTTATAAGTCTTAGTTTCATAGATGGTATGTCATCTTGTTAATATCTATCTTTTATCATTCGAAAATTTTTTACTAATTTATTTGTTTTATCAAGCATTCTGATAAGATTTTCAACTATAACTTGTACTATGTTTTTGGATTCATTATCAAATGAGAATGATGCTATCCGGTTTTGGACTTCATTTTGTGTGTCATATATATAGAGTTGTGCAAATTTTGGAGGATTATTATTAATTGGAAGTAGAGATCCTATAAGGTGATGTACTTGCCCACTTATTTTAAAAATATTTGGGCCACTTGAATTTTGTGTACTTGTGTCTATATTAGCACCAAATGATGTAAATGCAAACATAGAGTTATATGTTCGAATGTTTCTTCGGAAATGTGTGCTAATTAATCCTCCATGATAATTAAGTAGTGTATCAAGTGTTCGAGGTGTTTTTTTAATTAAGGGCAAGGTTATTTTTCCATCTTTGCAGCAAAGATTGTATTTAGGAATAGTGCTACTGCTAATTTGTTCGTTAAGCCAAAAGAGAGCGCTACAATGTTGACAGATATAGGAACAGTCTCCGAGATCGATGTAGAGATTAGCAGTGCCTATAAAAGAAAGTTTAAAGAAAATAACAACAATATGTAAAAAATTAGTATTGTCATTGTATGAATTTTTTTTTTCTAATTTTTAAAAAAGAATAGTTAGAATGGATGAGAGAATTACATTCTCTATCGTGATTTTCAGATGTTGATGGCATGAATGATTCAAAAATCTCGTCTTGAGACTATGTAAATTGTGTTGTCCGAAGATTGAGTTGAGAAGCTCTTGCCTGCAAAGGTGCAACCATTTGATTTATTTCATTTGAATTTTGCTCGCTTATGTTGGAGTAATTTTGATTCATTTGAGAAATGATACAGCGCATACGTTTGTTTGATTGTGCTGTTTTTTGTTGAGTTTTTCTCTTGTCCATTTGTTTCTACAATAGAAAATTAGTTTGATTAGAAAAAAGAATAAAATACATTTATGTAAATAATTTATATACAATTAATATTTTTATTGTAAGATTATTTATAGGAAATTAAGCAAATTATTTTTCTATAATAGCATTTATCATATTTTGTTATTTTAATTATGATTTATAGGGAGAAAAATAATATAATAATATCAATAGTATTAAAACAATACTATTAACAATTTTAATTCTATGACAATAATAATTATGGACAAAAATGAATTAATAAAATAGAATTTATAATAATATTTGTGATATTTTATTATTTTAGTTATGAATTTATTGAGAGGAAAATAATTTAGTAATATCAACAGTATTAAAATAATAATATTGATAATGCTAAGTTTATGATAGGATTAATGCTATTTATAGGCGAAATTAATTAATAAAGTATAAGTAATTTATTGATTGAAATAATAAATAAATTATATATAAGGTAATAAACACATATGTATATTTGTATGTTTTTTAAGTAAAATAGATTATGTAAACATATTTACAAAGATAGAAAATAATAAATTTACAACATTAGGTGTTATTTAGTGGGAAATAAATTAATCAAGTTTTAATACTAAATAAGATAGATTTATTAATAAATAGTAAATAAATAAATAAATCTATATAAGTAGTTGATAGTTTTTAATTTCTTAAGTTATAGGTGAAGAAAGAAATTAAATCTAATTGTAATACATGATGATCAAGGCCACAATTAAATCTAAATGTAAGTTAAATGTAAGTTGTAATTTTATATGATGTTTTATTTTTTTATTTAATACTATGTAGAATTTCTTTGTAAATTATATTTTTTATATAATTTATATATTTATTAATTGAATCAAGAATTAGTATATGTAATTCTTTTGGAGTTATAGCTCTTGATAAAACAACATATAATTGTCTATGAGTAAAAATTTCACTATTTAGATATAATCTTATTTTATTCAAAAATTGTCCTTAACTTTTATTTATTGTCATTGCATAGCAAATTTTAATAGAAAATTATCATTTTATGTAAATAATTATTTAGATTTTTATACAGTCGTTTTTATTCTTGAAATATAGACTTTTTCATTAACGTAATTTGTATAGTATTAGGATGATTTTGTCTTTTTTTTTGTTCTTCCGTTTATGGTGGAGATTTTGTAAGTTTTGTTGTCCTTAGATTTGCAAGGCAGAGATGCCTTTCTTGGTCGGTTTTTTTTTTCTCTCGAAAGATGAATCCTTTTTTTTTCCTACGAAGATAGTATTAAGATGATTTTGTCTTTTTTTTGTTCTTCCGTTTATCGTGGAGATTTTTAAGTTTTGTTGTCCTTAGATTTGCAAGGGAGACATGCCATTCTTGCCTGGTTTTTTTTTTCTTCAGAAGATGAATCTTTTTTTTTCTGTGAAGATGAGTCCCTTTTTTTTTTTTTCCTTTTTTTCTCCTAGTACATGAAGATCAATCTCTCTCTTTTTTTTTTTGTTCTCCCGTTTATGGTGAAAATTTTTTTGTCCTTTTTTTCATTATCTCCTGTTTATGGTAAAGAATTTTTAAGTCCCTTTGTCTTTTGAATCATTTTAGTTGATGATCACAACATTTGTAAATAAATAAAAATGCTTAGAAAGATAGAGAGCAATAAATTTACAACATTTGATATTGTTGAGTGGAAAAAAAATTAATTAAATATTAACACCAAATAAACTAAATTTATGGGTAAACACTAAACAGATAAATGAATCTACATAAATCATTAGTTGTCTTCAATGTCTTCTGTTATAGTGTCTTCTGCTACAGATGAGGCAAAAAATTAAATCTAAATAATAGGGATAAAATTTACACAGAAAAAGGCAGCGGGAAAAAAGAAGGGAAAAAAAAGAAGAAAAAAAAGAAAAATAAAGGAGCAATATAATATTCAGTGTAATAAACAAAGATGGTCGAATTTAAAGAAAACAAAACAGTAGAAAATAGTAAATAAAACAATGCAATAAAATGAATGAGGATAAAAGATGTCGGAAATACCTCAGGTCCTGTAAACCGTACGTTAAATTTGGAACGTGAACGAACTGAAGGTCAAGAGCAATGACCAATATAAAGGCAACAGAATAGGAGAATGTGCAACAATAGACCTTAGAAGACACAAATAATCAAGTAAACAAATGAATGAGTAAATAGGAGAGGAAATAAATTTAAAAAACTAACAGATATAGGCATAATAAAATTATGCGCATAGATTGGTGCTAATAGGTGAAACAGTCAGATTTTGAGTAAAGCCGTGTATATAAGCATGAAATATCAACAATAATGTTCGATGAAAGAAAAATATAATGAATAAAAATGGTGGCTCGGGTATTTAATCTTTTCAGCAATGTGTGACAAATACATTATGGTTTCCTACTAAGGCAGCTACACAAAGGGAGGCAGCTGCACAAAGGGTAACACATTATATCACATCACCTGATTATAATTTTGATGTGATACAAAATAGATAACTTGAGTAAGATATGAAATTGTTCAAAGACTACCAGGTGAATTAAATACAAAACCTAAAAGGAGGAGAAAAACAATGTAAGAAGCATAGTATAATATAGATTATATGATGAAATAAAATAGAAAGAAAAAAAAAAAAAAAAAAAAAAAAAAAAAAAAGATAGATAAGCAATAGGAAATAGAGGAAAAAACGTGATGAATAGAATAAGGAGAAAAGAGTGAAATAATAAAGCCTATGTTTTGCTTTTTTTTTTTTCTCTCTCAAGGGAGGTTTTTTTGTATAAAATGATAAGAATGGAATAAGAAAGCCAAGGTGAGTAACAGAAAAAGAAAGGTATTACACGTACAAAAAGGTGTCTTTGAATGAAACAGCCAAAAGGCAAAAAAAAAAAAAAAAAAAAAAAAGAGGACAAGATAAAACCCTTTTTTTTTCCCAAATGATAAGAGAAAAAAAAAAAACCAGGGCTCGGTGAGTCGAAAAAAACAGAGGTAGTAAATAGATATTCACAAAGAATCTTTGAACAAAATTACATAGAACTCAATATATAAATATTAATTATACTCATCATCGCCACCAAAAAGAACTTACCAGGAGTAGAATATGTAGAATAAACGTGTATATATATAAATATATATATATATAAGTTTGTAGAAACAAATGAAAAAAGGGTAAACATATCAGCATTATAGAGTAAGGAAATACAAAGCGAAGTAAACATAGCTAATAAAATAGAAAGAACAAAAATTAATGCCACCAGAGGAAAGCAATATATTTAATCAAGATTTAAATTAAAAAGTTATAAATAGGGTTTATAAATAATACCAGGGGACAGTCTTGTCTCAATTACAAATATCGACCAACCGATTATAAAATGTAAAAAGAGTAAAAAGGCACAGAGACAAATAAACAGGGTAGTAAATGATGAATAAGGGAGTAAATGAGATAAAGTGATGAGTGATAGACAGTGTAATATAGCAGTAAATGATGTTAGATGAAGTAGGAGAGTAAAGAGGGCAAGTGAAAGAGAAAGAAACAGGAATATACATATTACATTCATATTCAATAGTATGTTTAAATAGAGAACGACAGATCAATAGATAACTTATGACTACAGGACACGTAAGACAGTAAAGTCGGTTGAAGCTAAAATTTTCTAACAAAACAATAAAATTAATACATTACGGAGGATAAGGGGAAAAAAAGGGGGAAGAAAGATAAAAAAATTAACAATTCATTTAATACCTGTGCAGGAAAATAAATATGACTTATGCACGTGGAAGAACAAATAAGAAACAAAAAATAGAGAAAAAAAGAAAGAAAGAAAGGAGAAGAGAAAGAAAGAGGAAAAAAAAATCAGTAATTCATTTAATACTTGTACAACAATATTTATATAACTCATGAATGTAGCAGAACAAACCAGTAATTCATTTAATAACTATTCCGCAATATTAATATAACTCATGAACGTGGCAAAACAAATAAAAAAAAGATCATTGATTGACTTAATAGCTGTACAGCAAGATTAATATAATTCATCCATGTGGCAGGAGAAATAAATACCAGAGATATTAGAAATCACCCGAAGATACAACAGACAATTACATAGAGAAGGGAAATCAAACGTGGAACCTATAACAACAGGACACGTTAGAAGATAAAACCAGTAATTCATTTAATAACTGTCCAGCAATATTAATATAACTCATGAACGTGGCAAAACAAATAAAAAGTAGATGATTGATTGACTTAATAGCTGTACAGGAAGATTAATATAAATCATCCACGTGGCAGGAGAAATAAATACCAGAGATATTAGAAATCACCCGAGGATACAACAGACCATTACATAGAGAAGGGAGATCAAATGTGGAACCTATAACAATAGAACACGTTAGAAGATAAAATCAGTTCAGAAAAAAAATGAAAATTAGACGAAGACAACACGTAACCATTCACCTAACAATCTCTATCATGAAGATCAGGTAAAGACAATATAGAAACACTGACATATAGAACTCTGTGTAAAGAGAAGAAGAAGAAGAAAAGAAGAAGAAGAAGAAAAAGAAAGAAAAAAAAAATCCTTCATAAACATATATATGCTATCCAATCAGAAATTGCACATACCTTTGCCAAATAGTGAAAAATTTAAGCAGTTTAGGCCCGGAGACAAACAACGGAAAAAAACATAGAAAATGAGATGGAATACAATAGGAAACGGAAGATTGAAGATGCAATCTCAGCAAATCAATATTGAAAATACCTGCACCAAAACATAAATAAATCAAAATATTATTCACTAAAACGACAGGAAAAAATCAAACTAAAAGAATAAATAAACACAATCAAAAAATTCAGGAAACGGAAACCCCCAAAAAAGAAGAAAACAATAGAAATGAATTTTCCAAAACCTAAATAAACCATTTAGTTAGAAATTGCAAAGCACAGAATAATCATGCAAAACAATAACAGAGGGAAATTAAACAAAATCCACAAAATAACCACGCACAAAAAAAAGGGAAAAAATCAAATCAAATATAAAACTAAAAATGCTCCAACAAATCAAAGAAGGGAAAAAAAAACGACAAAACTTTCAAGTCATGAAGGAAAAAACTTACAATAGTGACCGAACAACAATGAGGGAGACAGAGGTAAAGAGCAGACGGCCGAACAATAGTGAAGGAAGCAGAGGCACAACGCAGATGAGGGAGGCCAAGAAAAAGGACAAATGAAAGAGAAAAACATCAATCCATTAATTAAAAAACCCAAAATACTCACCAAAGAAAAATAAAGGGAACAAAAATGGGACAGGTGAAGGAGGCGGAGAGAAAGAACAAAAAAAAAGAAGCAAAATAATTTAGGGTTTTTCCAATGAGAGAGAAACCGAATGAAGGAGCCGGCGAGAAGAGAAAATGAAAGAAAAAAAACAATTTAGGGCATCCGAAGTTGCAAGCAAACCAACGAAAGCAACCCTTTAAAAGGTAATTACCAAAAATAAAGGGAACAAAAATGGATCAGGTGAAGGAGGCGGAGAAAAAAAACAAAGAAAAGAGGCAAAATAATTTAGGGTTTCTCCAATGAGAGAGAAACCGAATGAAGGAGGCGGCGAGAAGACAAAACAAAAGAAACAAAACAATTTAGGGCATCTGGAATTGCAAGCAAACCGAGCAAAGCAACCCTCTAAAGGGTAATTACCAAAAAACCTTCAAGGGAAAAGTGCAAAAGAAGAAAAAAGCAAGGGGCAAAACTGTAAAATCAAATTAAATTAACACCAAAACAGAAACGCTTTAGGCACGGAAAAGATAGAAAAACCCCCCACACAGGGAAAAAGAACAGCAGGGACATAAGGGCAGAATCGTAATTTCATTGTAGAAGGAACAGTGTTTTGTGCCTGCGTGAACAGTAAACCGCCAGTCCCCTTTAGTATATTTATAATGTGAGATATTTTTAGAAATATTAATATAATATACATATTACATTAAAAGTGGCCTACGAAAGCACATTAGAACACAAAGTGTTCTATTTTCTAAAGAGTGGCCGACCAAGAGGAAAGAGACAGAGAAAAGAGAGAAAATCAAGGGAAAATCAAGGAATCACCCATTTTTACCAAAATTTCTTCCGTTCAGTCCGGTAGAAACATAACCCGAGGCATTCTAGTGGAGAATCTCAACTTTTCAAGGTAAGATTTCGGATTTTTCATGAAAAACTGCTTGCTTTTTCATTTTTATGAATAGTAACTCATCTCGGAAAAAATCCGTAAAACTGAAAAACGAAACCGAGGTTTTGTCGGGGACTGTGATAGGAGTTTAATGTGCAAGTATTGAAAGGATTGAACAATTTTTTTTTGGATTTGCACTAAAAATCCGAAAATCCCTAGAAATGGAGGAAATGTATTTTTGTTCAATTTATGTAGCAATTTGTGTTCAGGAATGTGAATCTGGACTACAGGTACCGAAATCGGAAGTAAAACGAGTTATTGAAAACTCGGGAAACTAGAAAAAACAAGGCGAAACTCTGCCGAAATTTCTAAAAACCTAGTTAGTAAGCATCGAATTAAGAATTCGATTCTTGAGAATGAGTAATAGTTTTAAAGCTCGGAATTGAATAGATTAAGATTCAGAAACCGAGATACATGAATAGGTGTAATTTGCCTCTTGAGCTAGAATTCGGCCTAAAAGGGTTAAGTTTGAAAATGAGTTGAAATTGGATTTAGGAATCCAAGTATGAGAAATTTTGATGCTTGGAATAGGTGGTTAATACCTATTTCCATGAAACAGGTTTTGGCACGAGAGCCGAAGCAACAAGAAAGAACTTTCAACGAGCGGGAATCCCAGCAGATTATCGGTAAGTATAGACATATATGTTTGTCTGGACTCGAGTAAGCTATAGTTAGACTTAGAACTATGAATTTACTTATGGTCCTAAGTCTGTGATTACATGTGATTATACGTGTTTGGAGGGCTTAGTGCTCTAGATTGCAAAAGGGCGACATATGGTTACCCTTATGCATAGTTAATACTGACGGGTCGTCGGCCTCCACAAGGGAGGGAAATCTCACAGAGTAGAGATTCCGACTAGACCAGACAGTAAGAAATGACCAGTAAAGTAAAAGACTGACGGGTCGTCGGCCTCCGCAAGGGAGGAAAAATCTCACAGAGTAGAGATTCTGACTAGACCAGACAATAAGCAGGGGCCCAGGCCAACAGAGGTAAGAACAGAAAGATAGAAAGTAGTTTAAAGCATGTTTCACACGAGTATATTTGCATCATAACTCTTAATGTAACTTCTATATGTTTCACACGAGTATATTTGCATCATAACTCTTAATGTAACTTCTATTAGTTTATGATGTATGCATGTTTATACTTCTTTGGCGTTAGCTCATCGGTTTACTAAATGTCACGGTAACAAAGGTAAGCAGCCAGCCATATAGTGGTTTACTTGATGGACAGGCGGAGGCAAGGATGGCGGAAATGTCATGGGTACACAGGAGTGGTCTCCACTACGCTTGCTTAGAAAATAATTTTCCGCTGTAGATTAATGTAATATAGAATACTAGTAAGTATGTTCAGTTCTAAGAAGAAGATATTACAACCATTGTCTTAGTAAAAGAACAACGGACTGTAATAAGTTTAGACTATAGCTTAGCCCATTAGTAGTAGTATAAGGAACGGCGACCGCGCCGCGAGGGTGCGGGACGCCACAGTTGGTATCAGAGCGGCGTTCCTACTCCTGCCATGACAAGTCCCGCACCTATGCTTCTCAAGAGTCCGTAAATTAGTTTATGAACTAAAACCGAGAATTGCTTATTTCTTTTGGCAAGATAGAACAGGTACTAATGGAATGATCATATCCATCATCCCGGTTAGCGCCCACACCGCAAGAGAATACGTTGTGGGGACGGGTAAGAATGTTTCTAACGACATGGTTCTGACAAATAGAAAGGTCGGTACCCACTCCTGCTAGATATAGCCATCCACCAGTGGATCGGGAGTTAAGGGCTCTAGAGCCCATGGCGGCTGAGGCTGCACACCGAGCAAGGAGAGTCATTTTGACTACAGGTCGAGCCGCAGCTAGGTTCTACACCTATAATCCACCTTCCTTCGATGGGCTTTCACATCCCACTAGAATTAGGGATTGGCTGCACCGTGTTGAGTATGTGATGCGAGCCTGTGACATAGCTCGAGAGGAGTGGATTGTACTCGCAGTGAGTCTATTAGAGGGCAATGCCCTAATCTTTTGGCAAGCTTTGGATGAGGACAAAATAGCAGAGATGTAATGGGAAGAATTTTGCCACATGTTGAAGCATGGGTTTCTTCCCCAAGTCATGCCATCAGAGTCGGCACCATAGCAGAGTGGAGAGACACAGAGTCAGGTGAGTGTAGCCATAACCTACACCCAAGCTCGAGAGTTTATCATACAAGCCGAGAGGGCTAGTATGAGATTGGATGAGGCCGTTGTAGCCTATATAGCGAGAGTTTGGACAGAGGTACTAGCTCCGAATCAAATTTTTAATCTAAGTGAGGAGGAGCAGTGTCAGATCCTATGGAGAGGTCTGGCGGAAGAGTACCAGCATTGGTTAGTTCCGCGATCGGATCAGACCCTCACACAATTTATCGCCGAGGCGAAGCATTGTGAGCGACAGCTGTTAGAGGAGAGGACATGGCCAGCGGCGGTTAGGCGAGACTTCTCATTTTCCAATACCCGTATCAGGAGACATGATGAGGAAGCCACTACTTCTCGACAACGACTGAGACCCGAGATAGAGGCAGCGGACAAGCTTATGGCCGTTCGGCGAAGATGGACCTACGTTGGGACCGTTGGTGAGGAAGCTAGTGGTAACCCTCAGTCGGATCCCGAGGAGGATTCGGAGGAAGACCCCAAGGAGGATCCGGAGGAGGATCCTGAGGATTAAGTTAGGACTTAGCGTCTTATTTATTTAAATATGATGCAAGGTTATGTAAATAGTATTGAGAAACTTAGACTAATGATGTTTTATGTTTGATGTGATATGTATGGAATGGGACATACATAATAGATTTGAATGAAAGGCTTAAAAACCTTTACTTTTGTGATGATTTGTATATGATGTGATATGCATGATATGGGGCATGCATAATAAGAGAACATATAAAATGTATGTTTTGCTAGTTGATATGAGAATGAATGATAGTTTAGAGTATTGCAAGTCAAGGAACTTTTGAAGCGGTTCTTTTTTGCACTTAGACTAACGATGTTGCTCTTTTGATTAATATAGACACAGCAACATGGTTCGCACACGTCAAAAGAGAACACAAGCAGAACAGAATCCTCCAGCACCAAACATAGCTGAAGAAGTAGTAGGTTTGAGGGGGTAAATAGCAGCCCAGACTGAGGAAAGTAGACAGTTAGGAGAATTGCTTACCTAGTTGATACAGGGTCAGCAGGTTGGAGGAGCACCCCTCCACAGGCGGTTCCAGCACAAGCTACCCAACCTGAGCAACCCGCAGAGAGGGTTGAACCCCAAGAGCCAGTAAAGGGTGAGATGGGGCACCGAGAAATGGTCTCAAGGGAACCATCGTATGTAAGGTTTAAGAGAATGGCACCTCCAGAGTTCGATAGATCAACAGATCCACTCTAAGCTGAGGAATGGTTAGCATCCATTCAGACAATGTTTGAGTTTATGGAACTCACCGACAGGGAGAAGATTCAGTGCGTCGCTTTTGTATTAAAGAAAGATGCCCGCTATTGGTGGGAATCAGTGTGCGCCAGAAGGAATGTGAGACAGATGTTGTGGGATGAATTCCTTTGGGAGCTATTTTTAGAAATATTAATATAATATACATGTTACATTAAAAGTGGCCTACGGAAGCATATTAGAACACAAAGTGTTCTATTTTCTAAAGAGTGGCCGACCAAGAAGAAAGAGAGAGAGAAAAGAGAGAAACTCAAGGGAAAATCAAGGAATCACCCATTTTTGCCGAAATTTCTTCCGTTCAGTCTGGTAGAAACATAACCCGAGGCATTCTAGCGGAGAATCTCAACTTTTCAAGGTAAGATTTCAGATTTTTCATGAGAAACGGCTTGCTTTTTTGTTTTTATGAATAGTAACTCATCTCGGAAAAAATCCGTAAAACTGAAAAACGAAACCGAGGTTTTGTCGGGGACTACAATAGGAGTTTAATGTGCAAGTATTGAAAGGATTGAACAATTTTTTTTTGGATTTGCACTAAAAATCCGAAAATCCCACTTTAGTGTGCTATAGCCTGCGCCTCCCGTGCTCTCTGGACTTCTTTGTATTCCTTTGCGCGTTGTAGCCCAAAATGGTGCGCTGCAGCCCACTTTTTTGCATTCCAAGCCTCCTCTTTTGTGCCTTAAAATCCTCTTTTGCCTCCTCTTGCCATTGATTCACAAGTTGGGCAAATATTCTTCTTTGCTTCATGCAGAATCATCCAAGTTCGCATTTATTTATAACTCCTATAAAAAACACACAAAAGACATTAAACTAACAAAATTGCTTGAAAAGTTACAAATATTCAAGCTTAAAAGTACTTGATTTGTTGGTAGAAATACCCGTCATCAAATACCCCCAACTGTCATCAAATACACAAACGAAAAATTATGAGTTTTGTATTGACTCAACAACTGTGCATGTATCTCCAAAGTCATATATTGCTCTAAGCTCAAAGGAAATGCAAACACTGAGATTATCTAGAATTTCAACATCAAGCATCAATTTCACTCCACTTAAGACTCTCAAAGTGTAAGTGTGTGCACAATCAATCTCAATCAATCAAATAAAATCCGGATAGACCTATGAGCCAAGGAGACTATGAGTGATATCTTAATAAGAACTACCATAGGCCCATTTTTCGTGTCACTCTCCAGTAATAAAGGTTCACTTGTCATTGAAGATCAAAAGGACTTTTGAGGGTTGAAATGTATGGCTAAAATGTGGATGAGATTAGAATTTTTAGGGTCAAATCACCCTAGGCATGTATCACAACTCATGTATCACACATGATTTCCAAGAAAAGAAAAGAAAAAATTTCACCTACTCCTCTTTTCAACATACATTCACCTTCAATTGAACCCAAAAAGAAATAAAAAAAAAATTTGAGAAATAAAGACCACACCCCTAAACTCAAACTCAACATTGTCCCCAATGTTGTAAAGAAATGGAATGGTAACTCAATTCCTCATCCGATTAACTCTTATAATTATTTTTTTTCTTTTTTTTCTTTTTTTTCTTTTTTTTTTGAATTGAGAATGAAAAACATCACAAGCCAATCCACTAATGATTTCCCAAACATAACCCACACTTGCTCTCAATCTTATCATTTAATGCAATTATGCCTAGTAGTGATGGGTTTAGGAAGTGAAAACGTATTTGGTGGTTTGGATGTACAAACATGGGTGATGACCAAAATAAGCTATTGTAACACCCTGAAGAATTAATTGAGATTAATTAAGGTAATTAAGATTATTAGTGTGCCTAATCTGATATAATTAATTGAGTTTAAATAATTCCAAGGTATTTAAATTATTTACAAGATTTATTTTAATCCGTAAGTGTGTATGGGCGCATTTCGGACCTGTTATTTTTACACGCCATTTTCTTTTTATTTTTCCTTTTCTTTTCTTTTTTTTTTTTTTCTTTTCTTTTTTTTCCTTCTTTCTTTCCTTCCCGTACGTTCCTCTCTCTCTCTCTCTCTCTCTCTCTCTCCTCTCTCTCCCGAACACTCTCTTCCTCTCTCTCTCTCATTTTTGTCTCAATTCAAGACCGGATTCGAACCAAGAGTGATTTCAAAGAGTTTTCAACATCAAGAGAAGGATTCAAGGTAAGATTACTGAAAGAACCTCTCTTGGATTTCAAGTTTTTCAGATTTAAAACTTACTTTTGGTTCAAAACGGATTTTGATGATTTTCGAGTGAAACTAGGGTAGAAATTGGAGATCTTGGGTTCTTTGGACTTGTTTTAGGACCTAGAACCCAGATCTAGTGGTTGTCCCTTGAGATTTTGTGATTTGGGACTGGATTTACAGGATTTTGGACTGATTTCCGCGATTTTTCGCGAACTCAAGATGTCCACCGGTCGACCGCATCGGTCGACCGGACTTCATTACGGCCACCGGCCGACCGGACCGGTCGACCGGAATGCACACCACCGGACGACCGGTGGTGATGCACTCCTCTGTCTCCGGTCGACCGGTGTACACGGGGTTTGACCCTGTTTGGCCTGAAATTGTCGTTTTGACCCCTGTTTTCGGGGAGAACCCAAATTAGCTTCATTTGGAGACTTGGGATGAGAGGATTAGCATCTTTAATCCCTGATTTGATATTTAAAACCCTTGGAATGGAATTTGAAACATGAAAATTGATTAGGGCACACTAATTGGAAAATCTTGGTATATGATTGAGATTTGATTACTTTAGGACTGAGGATTGATCCTAAAGTGGTGTTTTGTATCAGCGCTCGCTGTGGATTCAGACTGAAGGGGCTTGAGGAAGCGGAAGCCGGAAAAGGCAACGCTAGTCCCAGGTTTGATTGTGCGAGGTAGGATTTCTATCCCTTTTCCTTGTGAGCCTGTTTTCTTAAAGCATTTTGGCCTTGAAAAATGTTTTTAAAGAGAGGGATTGGTTTGCGAAAGAAAAATGTCTTAAAAACCATGGCTTGTTAGTTTATGGAAATCCTTGGCTTGCCCTGTCCATGGAATCCATAGCTTGTCTAGTCATGGAACCTCATGGCTTGTTCAGTTATGGGGCCCGCGGCTTGAGTAGTTCGTGGGGTCATATGAACGATTTCATAATGTTAAATGAATGATTTTTTAAGATAAGAGATCTTGTGAACTGGTAATAGAGTCTATTGCTGTAAGCCTAGATAGGATGCGGAGAGTGCATCCTCGGGGGCAGAACCCGAAACCGGTCCGGTAGGCGAGGCGCTTGGTGCGGTGAGTAATTTGTACTAATTACTTGCTGAAGCCTGTAATACGGTTAGTTTCTGTTATATTTCCTTTGAGAAAAAGGATGTGAGGTTCCGGCTGTTTTGTCGGGCTGAATGTCTTATTTATTTTATTATCGCACTTATTTATTTGTTCGTTTATTTAAATTATTTCAAATTATATCCTACTGGGCCTTTCGCTCATGTTTCAAATGTTTAAACCCCTCCCAGGAGATTCGAGGAGCGGTGCATCGTAGCTGAGTGGTGCTACGGATTGATGAAGTGAGGATCGCGTTCATCCTCTATTATAAATGTAAGAAAAATTGAGAAAATCTATGTAAACTTAATTAATATTTGGATTTACTAGACTGTGGATGATGTCTGTTGTAATTGTTTATTTACATGAACATGTATGTATGATACTATATGTCCTGTGAGGTGGAGCCCTGTGTGTCAGGGGCTCCTAGATTATGTAGATTATTTATATGTTAATGCAGCTAAGTGTGGGACCCGGTTGGGGATCTGCTTTATTAATCCCTAATCAAGCTCCACGTCACCCACCCCGTTTGGGGGGCGTGACAGCTATATGGCTCAAAGGGGGGTAAACAAATGATGAATTTTCTTTTCAAGGGTTAGCTTCAAAGGCCCAATCGATCTGAATAAAATGCCTTAATCTTCTCTCCAATGATACTAAACCAACAATTTCGCCTCAAGTTTCACTCAAATGGGTTCTAGTGTTCATGAGATATCAAAGTCTACCTAATGAACATAAATGTTCTCCAAATGCTCAAAAGATCAAGTGATCATGATTCATGGTGCTCAAAAGTAGAGAATCAAGAGTGAATTTCAATCAATGGAGTCAAGCACACAGAAATCTCAATGAGATACATTTCAAAAGACCTAAGAAAGCATCAAGTGGCTATACTCATCATTATTATCTAGTCATTTCATCTCAACAAAACTCACAATTTATTCAAACAACCTAAAAAGAAAAACAAGTAAAAACATGGCCAAAAGAGCACAACCCAATGGAGAAAAGTCATAACAACCAACTCACAAGTAATGCTCAAAATCCACTAAAATCAACCACAAAGTGTCTCACCGCCAAACTCAAGATCAAACAATCGTCAAAATTAATAACAAGGGAATAAGAACACGTACCGGGGAGGCAAGACAATCTCGCCTCCTAGTATGGTTGGCAATGATGCACCGGGCATGATGGCATAAACTTGGGTTAGGGCGGAGCTCTCCTCAATAAATTGCGTCTTTAGGCTCAATTATTCCTATGCCGAGCCAACTCGTCAAAGAGTGGCTTTCGCCCATAGTACGTGTCATACAACACAACGTATGGGTCTTGATTCTTTACATCCTCAAGCTTGGCGAGATTTGGCGGTTTTTGGACCATTTGCTCAACTTGACTCGGCCCTAGCATATGCGCTTGGTTGGCATGGAAGAACGGCGCTCGAGATGGTGGAGGAGTTACCGGCCACATTGGGTCTTTATAGATGTGATCTTTCTCAACCGGGGGTGGCACGACAATGGGGTTCTCAAGGGATTGAGACTCATTGACATCTTCTTGAGATTCTTCACTAACCAATTGTTGAGTCTCCTCTCTCAAAGAGTCATCTTCAAAGAACTCCCATTCCTCCTCTTGTGGTTCCCTATTCATGGAGTTAGTAGATTCATCTGGAAGTAGCTTCAACCTAAACAACTCCGCTAGAGTTGTCTCCATTTCCTTGTGAAGTTGGTCGAGCGCCTCCATCCTCTCTAACTTCTCTATACGGAGTCTTGTCTCCTCCGAAAATTGGGCAACAAGGTCTTCAAGTGAGGTAAAAGACTCTGCTTGGTGACGGGGAGTGTCAAGACATGGCTCCAAAATGTTGGAGCTATACACAAAACCATGGTGGTTTGTTGAATACCTCCAATACCGATAGTGAACATTGGCCATGTCTTCCAACAACCAATAAGATTCATCCGCGGCTAGTTGGTGAAAAGAGGTGGTACCATTTCCTCTTTCCACCCACGTTCTTGTTGCGGCATCTAACTCGTCGAGGAAGATTCGTAGTTGCACCTCCCTCGGGAAACCATGGTGGGGAAACTGAATGAGCAGCTCCTTGTATCTCTCCCAAGCACTAACAAATGGCTCAGAATATCGTTGAGAAAATCTTGAGAGGACTTGTCGATCAACCATCTCCAAGTACCTCGTAAAACAAGAGAAAATAAAAATAAAACAAAAGATTAAAAATGAAAAATAAAAGCCTAAATTAAAATAAAGTTATGTACTCACAATATTAACAACAATTTTAAATTTCAATCCCCGGCAACGGCGCCAAAAACTTGATGCGAATTAATTTTGTATAATAAATTTCCACAAGCGTACGGTGTCAAGTTTTGAGTAAAAGGTAAGTGAGTATCGTCTCCACAGGGATTGGGTTTAGAATTACCATTAAGTACCGCAATTATTGTAACTTAAATTTATCTAGGCAACCTAATAAAATGACAATTAAGAAAATAAAACAAAATAAATATGAAAATAAGAAAATAAAGTATCTATACACAAATGGTCTAGGGACTTCATTTCGCTTTATTATTCCTATGTTCATCCTATTATGTAATTGCTAATCAGTTCCATTCAATTCATTAATCAAGGCTCTAATGTCATCTCGCAACCTCTCCCAAGTGCCTCACAAGAAATTGTATTTAAATACCCAAAACAATATCGCTATTCGAAATGAACATTTAAACACAAATTAAGCTTCACCTTTAGAATTAGAAAATAGGAATATTGATCGCCTCCCGGCCTCACAACGACCTAAATCCTAATTTGATTATCTAAGCGTTAATCTCCTCTCGGTCTCACAACAACCTAGACTATGCTTCTCAAATCTAGATAAAGAACTCAATCTCTCCCGAGCATCAAAATCGCAATCTAAAAATCATCTAACTCATTGGCCAAATAAATTAAAAGCATTAAGCTTAGAGAAACATAAATGAATTGAAAATGAAATTAAATTAACAATCAACAAAATATTCAAAACATAGTTCAAATAAAACTGCATCAAGTCCTAGATTTAATGTCTAGCTCAACATGGAAAAATAGATGAAAGAAGATAAAACCCAATATCCATTGAAGAGCTTCCAAGGACCTCCAAGATGAAGGATTTCGGCCTCCTTTCGATGTTTTCTTCACTTTTCCGGGCTCCCCTTCCAAATGGCATCTCTTTCCTTTTATACTACAACATTTCGGAGCTAGAGATTTAGTCGCGCGCTGCAGCCCGCGTGAAAACGCGCTGCGGCGCGCATTTTTGGAAGAGGGATTTTGCTTGCAGGGGCTGAGACGCGCTGCAGTGGCTTTGGGCGCGCTGCAGCACATAGGACACATTCCCGGGCCCTTTTGGCGTGCTGAAGCACCCCTTGGGTACGCTGCAGTGCATATCCAGCCTCTGGGCATGTTTTGGGCGCGCTGCAGCCCCTCTGGTGCGCAACAGCGCACATTTTTGGAGCTGGGCAGGTTTTGGTGCGCTGCAGCCTGCGCCTCCCTTGCTCTCTGGACTTCTTTGTATTCCTTTGCGCGCTGTAGGCCAAAATTGTGCGCTGCAGACCGCTTTTTTGCATTCCAAGCCTCCTCTTTTGTGCCTTAAAATCCTCTTTTGCCTCCACTTGCCATTGATTCACAAGTTGGGCAAATTTTTTTTTTGCTTCATGCAAAATCATCCAAGTTCGCATTTATTTATAACTCCTATAAAAAACACACAAAAGTCATTAAACTAACAAAAATGCTTGAAAACATATAAATATTCAAGCTTAAAAGTACTTGATTTGTTGGTAGAAATACCTGTCATCAACTGCGCAGACGCATAAGTGGGGGTTATGTAATAAAAGTGCGGTAACGATGCACAAATAGAAATAAAATAAAATAAAACTCCTGAAATAAAAATAATGCCTGCCCATGGGCCTTTAAAACAAACTCTCCGTTAAAACTTAAATCCACAGTATAATGTAGCAAAAATAAAATATTTAACAGTACAATCATCATCATCAGTTATAATTCTGTCCAAAGTAATCCAATCAAGGTCTTACTCAAATTTAAGGAAAGAAACTGAAAATGGTAGATCCTCTACGAGGGACACGCTGATCGGTGACTACTCCTCATCCGAAAGGTTGCACTGTACACCTCCTGGGAATGAAAGACGACAAAGGGGGTGAGCATGGAATGCTCAGTAGGAGAACTATTACTTACCTTTAGTTTTATTTATTTTGCCGATTAAACCTGCATGGTTAGTAGTTTTTAAGTTTTATGTACAATAAGTCATATGATCAGTGTTAGTGAGATAATCTAATCCGTACGTTCATGATGGAAAACCCCCGAAGGGCGCGGTGATTCAGAGGCACTGATAGCAAGGAGCTCTCTCTCGATGTCCCTACCAGATCAGTCCTCGAACCACGGGTAAGGGTGAACTATCATTCCGGGCCCTCACCAGGACGTAACCACTGTACAGTAACCTTGGGGATTCTCAACCCCGGAGAGCATCATCACCTCCCCCTCTTTTACGTTTTTGGGTTCACACCCAGGAATGGTAAACGGCCACACCTACTGTCAGCACACTATCTCATTATCGTGTCCGGTTCATATTTTCCTAACCATGCCTTTGTGTCATATTCAAAAATTATGTCAAATCTCTTGGCCACGCTGTACATTACAGGACGGGCCTCCTAATGGTTTTGTTCAAGTCATATCATGTAACAGTAATAAGTAAGTTTGATATACAATTCCAATCTTTTCAAATTTGACAAAATTAATTAAATTAAATAAAATTCCACCAAAGTTAAGTAATAGGACCCCTACCTCAAAACAAATCGTCAATCAAAAGTCGAGAGGCGGCGACGGCGGTGGAGGTACGGCGGCGAAGCTTCCCGGAGAAGAATCTCGCGGAAAACTTGAGTCCTACCCCCCCTAAATCGATGGTTCTGAATCCAATGGCAATGTCAATTTTACCAAATTCGGCCTCTAACTACTCGGATCGAGATCCTCAATTCCGGCCGAATTTCAAACCTTGAATCTTTGTTTTTCAGCCATGGATCTTCAAAATTGATTGGGGGCTTTCATTACCCGTTAGATTCTGAGCAGTTTGACACCAAGATCACGAGGATCCAACGGCTAGATCACCGAAACCATCCTCTCACTTTTCTCACGGCAGCGGCAGCTCGTTTTCCGGCAAGGCGGCGGCGGTGACCACGGCTGGTGGTCCAGAACGACTCACCGACTCCCCCTGAAGCTAATGGGCTGGGCGGTGTCGTTCACGGCTGCCGAAGGAAGGAGATCCGAGGGCGGCGGCGGCGAGGAATCCGGCCACCACGGACGGCAGTGTTCCGGTCAGAATCAAGCCGTGCTGCTAGTACTGTTTTCTTCGTCTCTTCGCTCTGAGTCTATTGGGACCAGAATCACCTCGATCGGACACCGGACGGCGGAGATATCACGATCGAAAGTTTGGGTGTTTTTCGGAACTTTGGCCGGCGAGTGTGGCGTCGTCCGGCGGAGTTGGCGGCTGCAAGACACCAATCCGAACTCGGCTCGACGAGATCTTTCCAACGAGCTGGAAGGTGTCAAAAACGGACGCCGGAATCTCACCGGAGGTGGGTCGGCCCTGCGTGGAGAAAGAGAGAGAAAATGAAGAGAGAGAGAGAGAGAGAGAGAGAGAGAGAGAGAGAGAGAGAGAGAGAGAAAGAAAATGAGAGTTCTGAGTTGTGAGGGTGAAGGATACGCCCAAGTGGCACAAAATAACAGGTTGGGCATGCTGACTGTCAAAACCTTTATTTTTGACCCCCACATTTCTCTTAAATTTAAATTCTGGCCCAGATCTCTAAAATTTTCACACTTAAGTCTTTAAAAATTACAAATTAACCCCATTTCAAATTTTGGGTTTTACATGTTCTCTTTTACACTTGTTTGTCTCCCCCTTATTTAATCACTTGATATTATCTTAAAAAATGTTCTCCCCCTTAATCTATTAAGCCTTTAAAGAGAGTATTACAATGAGCATTGTTAAGTCTTCCATCCAACATCAAGTGAGAATAATATCAATCACAACCTAAACAAATATGAAGAATCATAGCAAGAATAACAATCTCATCATAACAATCACATTGATCAATCACAACCTAAAACAAATATGAAGAATAATAGCAAGAATAACAATCTCATCATAACAATTAGCAATCACTCAATCCATCTCCCCCTTTTGTCATCAACAAAAAGAAGAACAAGTAAGATAATGTCACATTGATTGCTAGAAAGATAAATTACAATGAAAGATCCAACTAAAAGTCATAATGAGGGAGGAGGCCCTTGGAAATTGAGATGCCGAAGTTGTTCGAGAATTTGAGCTTGAACCTCGGCGTTGGCTTGATGATTTGCTTGGAGTTGTTGGAGAAGATCATTCCGGAGGTTTGTCATGCTCGTGTCGACATACGAGTAGAGGTTTTGAAAGCCAGTCTATACTTGCAGTCTAAGCTCATCATGACTTGTACATAGAGATTCAATCCATCCATGGAGAGTATTGAATGCACCGTCATTGAACTGAGTCGAACTGCCTCCAATGTCTTCTTCATGTTCTTCATCTTCAACTCGGCCCCTTTTCTTAGAAATCCACCTTCCATTTGGAAACTTGTAGCCCATGAGTTTGATGGTTGTCTTATTGTAGTCCGATTTGAGTAGACTAATTTCAGTTTCGTCATCAAGATTGACTTTGAAATAACGAAAGATCCTTGTTAGTGCCATCCCATAAGGAAGATTAGGATCTCTAGCTACATTGTTCCCATCAGCCATCCTGTGAAGAATCAAGTAGGGAAGGTTTGTTATAATACCCTCAAGAAGACAGAATATAAGATAGAGATCTGTGAATGAAATCTCATCCCTATGCCCTCCTCTAGGAATGATGTTGTTGGAGATAATGTGGTGAAGGATTCTACTCCTAAGGGGTAATTCATTTGCTTTGGGCTTTGGGGGTATAGCCTCATCATCCTCTTCATCATCCCCTTGAGTTGAGTCCCTTTCCATAATGATCCTTGACATGGCTTCTCCATTAAAAGCCCATGAATCATAAGTATGCACACATCGTCCGACATTCAGAATCTCAAAAATTTTTGAGATCACTTCTTTATCAAGTTCTATTCGTTGTCCCTTAAGAGTGCATACTATTTTAACATCCATTTCACAAGTATTGTAATTCATGTGAGCATAAAAAGCTTTTACTAATCTTGGATAGACTTGTTCCTTAGCCTTCACAAATGATTTCCATCCTAAAACCTCAAACAATCGCTCAATATCCAATTCTCTAAATTCATTAAAATCCACAAATCTTCCTTCCACAATGGATCTCTTTTCAAAAAATTTGAAGTTATGAGAGTTAAATTCATCGTTTGATACCTTTGTTCGTGGACCAGATGTTGTAGTTTTCACCCTCTTTCCTTTCCATACATCACTTCTTTCAAATTGATTTAGCTCTTCTTACATCGCTAAAATCCAAAATTCATCATTTTCGGCATCTTTAAAATTCTTAGGTTCAATTTGTGAAAAAAAAGCTAAGTTATTCCAAACATTTTTAAGTGATGACCTAGTAGCCACTCCTTGTGAGATGTCACCTAAGATTTTATCTTTAGGATGAGAGGTACTATACCTCCATTCCTTCGGTAGTTGATAGGATGCACTATCTTGTTTTGGATCATCAACTTGTTCCTCTTGACGTTGTGATGTGTTGGAGGTTTGTGGTTCATCCATCACTTCTTTGTCATTCAAATCTACATTGCTCATTTGATGCTCCAAACCTAAATCATCATCATCTAGATTTTTCTTCACAAAGGTGTTAGTTTCATCAAATACTACATGCATCGATTCTTCCACAACTAGAGTTCTTTTATTAAATACTCTATAAGCTTTGCTAGTAGTAGAATAGCCAAGAAAAACTCCAACATCGGATTTTGCATCAAATTTTCCCAAGTTGTTTTTAGTGTTTAAAATAAAACATTTACAACCAAAGACTCTAAAATAGCCAATGTTAGGTTTTCTACCCTTCCAAAGCTCATATGGAGTTTTATCCATTTTTGGTCTAATAAGAACTCTATTTACAATGTGACAAGAAGTGTTAACGGCCTCGGCCCAAAAATATTTTGGTAATCCATTTTCATTTAACATTGACCTAGCCATTTCTTGTAAAATTCTATTTTTTCTTTCAACAACACCATTTTGTTGTGGTGTTCTCGGTGCCAAAAAATTGTGTATACCCATTTTCATTACAAAGTATTTCAAATGCATCATTATCAAATTCTCCACCATGGTCACTTTTAATGGTGGTAATTAGATAACCTTGCTCATTTTGAACTCTTTTACAAAAATATGAAAATGTTTTCAATGCTTCTTCTTTTGTTGCTAAAAAGATTACCCATGTATATCTTGAAAAATCATCAACAATGACAAATGCATAATGCTTTCCACCGAGGCTAGTTGTCCTTGATGACCCAAATAAATCCATGTGGAGCAATTGCAATGGTCTTGTTGTAGAGATTTCTAAAATAGATTTGAAAGAGGATCGAACTTGCTTTCCAAATTGACATGCATCGCAAATTTTATCTTTTTGAAAGGGAAGGTTTGGTAAACCTTTAAAAACTTCATTCTTAGAAAGTTTTGAAAGTAGATGCATGTAAGCATGACCAAGTCTTCTATGCCAAAGCCAAGAATCATCATTTAAAGCAGAGAGGCATTGATTTTTACAAGACAATTTTTCAATATCTATTGTATAGACATTTTCACTCCTATCACCAAAGAACACCACTTCATTATTGCAAACATTTTCAATCAAACATTTTGATGATTCAAAAATAACTCGGTATCCCTTATCACATAATTGGCTAATACTAAGTAAGTTATGTTTTAAATTATCAACAAGAAATACATTTTCAATTAAGGGAGAGGTATCGTTACCGACATCACCGACTCCAAGAATTTTTCCTTTTGTGTTGTCGCCGAAAGTCACACGTCCTCCATTTTTCCTTGTGAAATTTTTAAGTAAGGAAAGGTCTCCCATCATGTGTTTTGAGCATCCGCTATCTAAGAACCACTTGACCTTTTCCTTTCTTGGCTCCTACAAGGCAAAGTTAAGTCTTGATTTTTGGTACCCATATAAATTTGGGTCCTTGATGGTTAGTTCTTGAACCTTGTTTGGTCTCAAAATATGTGTTCTTTTTAATGGCACATGAGAAGGATGTGTGGCCATTTTGATTGCAATAAGTACACACATATTTTGGATCCGAAGTTGATGCTTTGACAAAATAGTTTTTAAAGTATTTTTATTTTACATGAGGCTTGTAACCAAGACCCCCTTTGTTGAAAACACATCTTTGTCCACCAAGCATTTGATCAAAGTTTTTCTTTCCGTTGGTGAATTTCAAAACAATTTTTGTCAAGTCGTCAATCTTTTCTTTTAAGGAAACATTTTCACATAATACATTATTTTTCTCATTTGTCAACAATGTGATTTCTTCCTTGAGTTGTTCTATAGTTTTTCTATGAGATGCATTTCTATGAGCAAGTTTACTATATTCTTCATGTAATTCGGAGAATTCAAGTTCTATATCTTCATATGACAAAGGTGTAATACTATTTTCCTCAATATGAAGTTTAGAATTAGACGTTACCTCATTATCGTCAATGGCCATGAAGCACATATTTGCTACTTCCCCTTGCTCATCATCATCGGATTCTCCAAGTTCTAATTCATCCCATGTTGCTTGGAGAACCTTCTTGAGTTCATCTCTTTTGGAGCTCTTCTTGTAGCTCCTTTTGAGTGGACACTCCGTCCTCTTATGTCCGGGCTTCTTGCAATCATAGCAAATGTTTTCATCCCTTTAAATTTTATCTCCATTTTCCTTATTTCTCCTTGAGCTCTTACCTTGACTAAATTTGTTATAAAATCTTTTGTACTTCTTAGTGAATAGGGAGATCATCTCTTTGTCCAATTGATCAAGATCTTCTTCTTCTTCTTCATGCTCATTTACTTCTTCTTGAGTTGATGCTTTCAATGCTATTCCTTTCTTCTTCTTGTCTTCTTCTTGGTTGTCTTTTATCCGGGCGAACTCGTGAGTCATTAGTGATCCAATCAAATCATCGAGTGAGATTGTCAATAGATTCTTCATTTCCTCTAAAGTAGTTCTCTTGACATTCCAAGACTTGGGCAATGACCTCACGATCTTGTTCACCAACTCATTTTCCTGGAATGATCTATCAAGAGAATTTAAACCATTAACAATGTCGGTGAATCGAGTATATATAGAAGTAATTGATTCATCATCTTTCATTTCAAACATTTCATATGAGCGAATAAGATGATTAATCTTGGTTTCTTTTACTTGGTTAGTACCCTCATGAATTACTTCTAAGGTGTGTCATATGGCTTGTGGGGATTTGCATGAAGTGATCCTATTAAACTTGTTTCTATCTAAGGCACAATACAAGATGTTCATTGCTTTAGCATTTAAAGATAATTTTCTTTCATCATCTTCATCGAATTCACTAGGGTCCTTGGGAATTAACTTATCCTTATCTGACTTTGTGGGAACAAATGGAGCATTTTCAACAATCCTCCATAAGGCATAATCGATAGATTGCAAATAAACTCTCATTCTTACTTTCCAATAATTGTAATCAACTCCATTAAAAAGAGGAGGTCTATGTGTGGATTGACCTTCCATGTTGTGAAAGTTTTGAGTAGCCATGCTCAAGATTGTAAAATCTTTTTAAAGAAAGTTTGAGCAACCTAGCTCTGATACCAATTGTTGTCCCTTGTAAGGCTACCCAAGAGGGGGGGTGAATTGGGTTTTTACTAATTTTTCAGATTTTACAAACTCACTCAAAATTAATTACAAATGTAGACAATTAATCTTACACAGTCAATTTATCAAACACTTGGTGTGCAAAAATTATGTAAGTTTTGATAATATCACAAACACTTAATATACACAATGTGAGTCAATCTAATATCATAAGACAAGTTCAACAAGCTTATTATCAAGAGTTTAGATCAATCAATATCAACTAACAAATTTGAAATTCGGAAATTAAAGAGATAAGGGTAAGAGAGATGCAAACGAGATTTATAGTGGTTTGACAAATAAATTTGCCTACATCCACTGTTGCCGAGATATTCCGCCTCTCGACCTCTTCCACTATACGATCGTCTAACCGGCACGATCACTCCTCTTACAAGAAAGCGAATCTTTCTACCCGAGGCTTCGCCTAACCTCTTACACAATGTCGATTTTCTACGGAGATCGACAAACCAACAAACCCAACATGACAATGAGGATTATGAAAATGAATAGCCCAGCCGTACACTCCTTACAATGATTTTACACACTTGAAATGATTAGGAGATTATGAAATCACACTATCAAGATATAATCCAATGTAGGCTCAAGTGAGTGTGAGAAAGTGAAGTAAGGCTTTTTTAGAAGATTATGATTATGGAAGCACTTTGTAGAAAGCTTTTTGGAGTTTCAAGAGATTTGAGAGCTAAATGACAATTTTTCACTTTCAGAGATATGTTCTATATTTAGAAAGATGACTTTTTTCTATTTAAACTCACTTTCCAACGGCCTCATTTATGACCGTTCACCCGATACCAGTCGACCGGAGCGGTTGACCGGTTGAATCAAATTTGAAATCTCAATGTTCAACGGTCTTAAATGCAGGCAGTTGATCATGACCGGTCGACCGGAGCGGTTGACCGGTTGAGGCAGCACTGGTCGACCGGTGCATTTGGCCTTCTCTGTCACCGGACGACATAGGTCGACCGGTTGACGTTTAATTGACTTCAAACCTTCACAAAGTTATACTTTTAGACCAAATGTCATTAAACATTCAGTTTAGTCTCATTTTAAAAGAGTGATGTGAGTGTGTGCATGAGCCTAAACATGATTTAATCAAGATAGCATGAAATCAAAATCAAATACAAGACTATTGAGATATAAGAACCTATGAATAACTTGTCTTGCTTGATTTTGTTTGCTTGCTCTTGATCTTTGATTTTTCAACACTTCAAGCTTTGAGTTCCTTCTTCAATTTGCATTTCTCAACCTTGAATGTATGCATTGTATTCCATACTATGCTTCTTGAGTTGATTTATAATATCAATTTTGCTAACAACACAACTCAAAGTAGAATCATTAGTAACATAATACATTGTGTTTGTTATCATCAAAACATGAGATATATTCAACCTTAGGCCAACACCGAAAACTTGTATTAACTTATTACAGTCCGTTGTTCTTTAATAACACAATGGTTGTAATATCTTCTTCTTAGAACTGAACATACATACTAGTATTCTATATTACATTACATTGCAGTGGAATTTAATTTCTAAGTGAGCGTAGTAGAGACCACTCCCGTGCACCCATGACATTTCCGCCACCCTTGCCTCCGCATGTCCATTAGGCAAACCACTATATGACTGGCTGCTTACCTTTGTTACCTGCACACAAGTAAACTGATGAGCTAACTCTCAGCAAGTATAAACATGCGTACATCATAAACTAATAAAAATTACATTAAGAGTTATGAAGCAAATATTCTCGTGTGAAACATGCTTTAAACTACTTTCTATCTTTCTGTTCTTACTTCTGTGGGCCTGGGCCCCTGCTTACTGTCTGGTCTAGTCAGAATCTCTACTCTTTGAGATTTTCCTCCCTTGCGGAGGCCGACGACCCGTCAGTCTTTTACTTTACTAGTCATTACTTACTGTCTGGTCTAGTCAAAATCTCTACTCTATGAGATTTTCCTCCCTCGCGTAGGCCGACGAGCCGTCAGTCTTTTTCTTTACTAAATGATATGCAACGTTTCTTTACGTGCACATGAAAACATAAAATGCATAATAATTCTTGCATACTTTAACTGTGCATAAGGGTAACCATATGTCGCCCTTCTGTAATCTAGAGCACTAAGCCCTCCAAACACGTATAATCACATGTAATCACATAGACTTAGGAACATAAGTAAATTCATAGTTCTAAGTCTAACTACAGCTTACTCGAGTTCAGACAAACATATATGTCTATACTTACCGTTAATCCGCTAGGATTCCCGCTTGCTGGAAGTTCTTTCTCGTTGCTTCGGCTCTCGTGCCAAAACCTATTTCATGGAAATAGGTATTAACCACCTATTCCAAGCATCAAAATTTCTCATACTTGGATTCCTAAATCCAATTTCAACTCATTTTCAAACTTAACCCTTTTAGGCCGAATTCTAGCTCAAGAGGCAAATTACACCTATTCATGTATCTCGGTTTCCGAATCTTAACATATTCAATTCTGAGCTTTAAAACTGTTACTCATTGTTGAGAATCGAATTCTTAATTCAATGCTTACTAACTAGGTTTTTTAGAAATTTTGGCAAAGTTTTGCCTTATTTTTTCTAGTTTCCCGAGTTTTCAATAACTCGTTCTACTTTCGATTTCGGTACCTATAGTCCAGATTCACATTCCTGAACACAATTTTCAACATAAAATGAACAACAACACTTTTTCTCCATTTCTAGGGTATTCTGGATTTTTTAGTGTTAATCCAAAAAAATGTGTTCAATCGTTTCCATACTTGCACGTTAAACTCCTATCATAGTCCCCGACAAAATCTCGGTTTCGTTTTTTAGTTTTACAGATTTTTTTCGAGATGATTCACTATTCATAAAAATGAAAAAGCATGCAGTTTCTCATGAAAAATCTGAAATCTTACCTTGAAAAGTTGAGATTCTCCGCTAGAACGCCTTAGGTTATGTTTCTACTGGACTGAACGGAAAAAATTTTGGCGAAAACGGGTGATTCCTTGATTTTCCCTCGATTTTCTCTCTTTTCTCTTTCTTTTCTCTATCTCTCGGCCACAGTTAGAAGGAGAAGCAAATATGGCTTCTAATGTAAATATGTAATCCGTAGGCCAATATAAGGCTAATATGAATATTTTAATAATATTTTTAAAAATATCTTAACATTACTTTTTAAATTAAATTAGAGAAATAACTTTAATTCCCATAATTTAATTCTACTAATTCTAATTAAGTTTAACACTTAATTTAAGTGGTTCCGTGTTCTCCACATTTTTCTTGTCGAGACCAAACTTTCCGTTTTTCAAAACAAGTCTCTTTCCTGTACCGATAATTTCACACCCGGTACAGGTTCTATACTGCTTTTCTGGACTGCCGAGCACCCTAAGTCAAATTTCTCATGTTCAACCCATTTCTCTTGGGTATCTCAATAGTCAATTTCTTTTTCTGAAATTTTCATTTTAAACGATCCAGAATTGCCCAAAACGCGTACCCTCGCGGTTTTTTTTTTTTTTTTTTTTTTTTTTTTTTAAATCTTTTAATCGACTCGGGAAAATTCTGCTTTCAAGAACTTTTGCCATTTTCCTTACTTCTAATATTTCTACTCTTTTTCTAACTGGTCATTTGGTCATTTACTAAATATTTCAGTTTTTCATAACTAAAATATACCCGTTAAAATTTCTAACTTTTAACCGATATTTCACTATTCACAACTGATATTTACAAATTTTCTCTGTAAAAATATTCGTATTATAACTTTACATTTTTCGGGCGATTTTACCCCGTCTATAAAGTTTCTACATAACACTTTCCTGATTACATCAATATTTCTGCTACTTTCTGGAGAGTGTGGGAACGTCGGGAATTCTCTATAGCTCGGTCCCTATGAACAGAAATTCATTGTGCCCACGTGATGATACCATGACTATGCCCTTGAGAGTGTTGGCACGTCAGGAATCCTTGGTAGCCCCGGTCCCTAAGAATGATACCACAGCTATGTCGTGGAGCAGTGTTGGCATGTTGGTTTACTTGTTGTTATCACGTCAAGCAGTGTTGTCATGGCGCCACTCAATGCGTTTGTGTGCCTCTTTTTGAATGGGCCCACCTCCGTGTTTGGAGGTGTTGTGTCTAGTGTACATAATTGGCGTGTGCGTGGTGATTGGAATGTGCGGGTTGGCAGGCTCCTTGCTCAGGCAACGTATTGTCAACGCGACATCTAGTTTCATTGGTCCCCCATAGCTGATGCGCTTAGGCACGACCCCTTGGTTCTTGTGTTACTTACCTAGTGTGGAATGCTTTGCATAGTTGCCCCACTCCTCCATGCGGCCTCGCTATTTTGAGGTGGACGACAAAGCAAAACCTGTGTCCCAGACATAGCCTACGTCCCTTGTTGTGGTTGTCTTGGTCCATGGGTGCCTTGCTCATGTTCTAGGATGTAGAAAATTATGTGGACATGGGGGGTCTTTTCCCCTTGTTGGCCTGAACAGAGTATCTCAAAATAGATGACTCTCACTACCTGATGAAGCCCGGGGTCTTAGGCGGGTTTGAAGTTGCAAAGGAATGCTACTTGGTTGATCCTGCCAGTAGTCATACGTTTGTCCCAAAGATTAAGCCATACATGTGTAAGTATGAACTAATTCAGACTGTGAAACTGCGGATGGCTCATTAAATGAGTTATAGTTTGTTTGATGGTACTTGCTACTCGAATAACCGTAGTAATTCTAGAGCTAATATGTGCAACAAACCCCGACTTTAGGAAGGGATGCATTTATTAGATAAAAGGTCGACGCGGGCTCTGCCCGTTGCTCTGATGATTCATGTGTTGGAAATGTGTCCATAAAGTGGGATGTAATTTGTTATTTATGAAATGACAAATGTAAGACATTATTAATTTTGCTGATTTTATAAAATAAGATAAAGTTATGTTTTGACACATACTCAAGAGTGTTAGTAATATTGCTTAGTCCATAAACCTGTTACTAACGAAAAGAAGAGTCGGGGAACCCTGCCCGGACAAACTCTTCCGATACAGTTTAAAATAGATATTTGCAGTCTTAGGATTGATTGGGCAATCGAATCCGATTATGACCATTAGATCGAACCATGTGATGCTTTGGTCTCGGGGCATGGGAGTTGGACTCGGGTTGATCTAGACATGCTCGCAACATGTTGAATAGACCATGTGACTGATTAGGTTAGAGTAAAAACCGTTTACACAACTCTAAACCTAATCATCACAACTTAAGTATATTTGTATAATTATCTTAATCCTGAAGTGAATGCATAGCTCAACTTAGTATCTCATGATCTTTGATTCGCCAATGAGATTAGTTCACAGTTATTGAACGACATCTCGGTCATTGGGATCATGACATTATTAAGTTGGAGTTGTGTGATTCACAGATATGGAATTCGTAAGAAATAATATCACTTCATGCTTTATTGACGGGTGTGTGAATAAATAAACCAGGCCTGGTATTCAATGATGATGTTCATTGATTAAGACATCGTAACATGTGCGAGACATCTTATGAACATTTGTCTTTCTTATTCACAGTCATATAAAGGAGTTGAGGAAATAATGATTGGAATGGTAAAACGGTAATATTATATACCATTCTGATCACTGATATTTACGAAGGATAATAATGCATTTACACTGTGGACCGTGTGATAAATTGTATCAACACCATTAGAAAAAATAGCGCACATGAATCGAGAGATTATTCGGCATCAAACTTTTAGTGGAGTTGTGCGATGTCGGAATTAAATATGTCGATAACTTATCGGGATAAGTTAGTCGAGTATTGTAATTCCATAGCTTTGTTCATGGGTCCATTCGGTCTCAAGGCTAGGTCTGATTAATGGGAAAACAGAAACTGATGTTTCGTTATATAATTATGTTTAAATTCATTATGTTATTTTTCATTTATTTGATAATTGAAAAATAAAAGGAATGAGTTTTGAATTTCAGAATTAATAGAGATTAATTTAAAATTCAAAATAAAATTTAAACATGATTTTATTTGGCAACTAAAGGAGAGAAAAATTTTGATATATTATTTTGGGAAAATTCGGAAATCCCTTGCCATAAGGAGATTTCGAATTTGCTCCAAGATGGGAAGGAAAATTCAGAAATCCCTAGCCATGTCGGGATTTTCGGATTTCAATCCAAGGGTTAAGGGAAAATTCGAAAATCCCATCTAGGGTTTGAGTTTTTGAATTTCCTCCTATATAAGGATATTATTGAAAACCCTAAAAGAGAGTTCTTGAGAAGAAAAATATATCACACATATTTCCTCCTAGGGGTGGCCGGATTTTAGAGACATAAGAGAGGGAAAATTGTTTCCTTAGGTTTTTGGAAAAAGAGCCCACACTCTCATCCCAAATACTATAGAGTCATAGCCTTGAATCAACGAGTGGTTTTTGGTGTGATCGTGTCGATAAATCAACGATCTTGTTTCACGGCAATTCTCCATCTCGGAACGTGAGATAGTGAGGCAAGATCCTTGCGGTCATTTATTTCAATCGTCACAAAGGTATGTGTATTATTCTAATCCTTTGTCTATAAACATATATCATGCATGCATCTCTCGTTGTGGTTTACGTTTAATTTAGAATTAAATGGATATGATCAAATTTTTGAAATTCCGCCTACAATATTGTTGTTGTTCAAATGATCTTTCTTGATTCTACGGGTGGTGGTGCATGGCCGTTCTTAGTTGGTGGAGCGATTTGTCTGGTTAATTCCATTAACGAATGAGACCTCAGCCTGCTAACTAGCTATGTGGAGGATACCCTCCGCGGCCAGCTTCTTAGAGGGACTATGGCTGCTTAGGTCAATGAAGTTTGAGGCAATAACAGGTTTGTGATGCCCTTAGATGTTCTGGGCTGCACACGCGCTACACTGATGTATTCAACGAGTCTATAGCCTTGGCCGATAGGCCCGGGTATTCTTTGAAATTTCATCGTGATGGGGATAGATAATTGCAATTATTGGTCTTCAATGAGGAATTCCTAGTAAGCACGAGTCATCAGCTCGCGTTGACTACGTCCCTGCCCTTTGTACACACCGCCTGTTGCTCCTACCGATTGAATGGTCCGGTGAAGTGTTCGGATCAAGGTGACATGGGCGGTTCGCTGCCTGTGATGTTGTGAGAAGTCCACTGAACCTTATCATTTAGAGGATGGAGAAGTCTAAGAAGGTTTCCGTAGGTGAACCTGCGGAAGGATGATTGTCGAAACCTGCAAAGCAGAAAGACCAGCGAACCCATTACAACACCCACGGGTGACGTGCGCAATGCGCCCTGATTGGTGCGTGAAAATACACCATAAATACTACTTTGATTTATATAATATTAAAATATTTAAGCTTTAATTAAGCAATTTCATTATTTTTATTCATAATATTTTAATTGGAATTTGTCTAGGTTTTGCTTAATTATTTACAGATGAAAGCAGTGTAAAAGGCTACACAAGAAGAAGCCATGAAAGCCATATTTTCCGCCCATATGAGCCACACAAGCCGAGCCAATCAAAGAGAGCCACGCCACCCATCAGCGCAGAAATCCGCGCCTTTCCTCTCGCTCCGTCTCACGCCTCGCGCGTCATCAGCACGCGGCTCATCAGCGAGCGCGTTCCTTCCACGCGACTAGCACCGCGCGTCCAAGCCTCCCTCCGCGTGGGTCCCGCGTGTCAGCGTGCCAGCCCTACGCCCAACCTGCGCGCGCCAGCTGTCCCTGCGACAGGCTGCTGCCAGCACACGCCAGCGCCCTTCCTCCACTCCGCGCATGACACGTGGTGGCTCATTCCTATCCTCCAACCAAGCTTCGACACGTGTCCCCTTTGGTGCTGAATCCGAATTCCTTCCTTAAAAATTAGAGCAAATTACCAGATTTCTTCCCCAAATTAAATATGTGATTTCTCCTAATTTATGTGTAATTTTATTTTGTTTGCTTTTCTTTTGTAATTTTCTAGTTTTACAATTTATTTCCTTATTTGATAGGCAACCTCTGAACACTATAAATAGAGGGGTTGGCCTAAGGTTTTAAGAAGCTTTTAATATTCAGTTTTCTGTCATCTTGCTGTCAGTCTCATATTTTCTCTCTAGAACTTGGGAGAATGTTTTGCAAGATAGGCTAGAGTTTTCTTGGTGAGGTTAGAGATGAACTTCTGTTGAGCGACCCAATTCGAGGTTTTGATTCCTTGTGCTGTAAAGTTAAACATCTGAATGAATTAAATCTCATCTATTTTTCTATTACTTTTCAAAATATTGTGTGCCAATTTTTATATACGTTCAATCACGCTTTTGTTATGTAATTATGTCACGCATTGTTTTGTCATTCAAATTATTTTACAAATTGTCTTTTACTGCAATATTGTCAAATTGATATATTGTCGATTTTGGATAACTTGTAATAATAATATTTCCGGAGTCAACATAGAGATTTAATCTATTCAGTTCTTTTATTTTGTGAATCAAAACTGGAATTGGTGAACGAAACATTAGGGATGCTCGACACCTTACCGTTTTTATTATTGAATTTTCTCCATAAAAATCTTTTCTCCTTTTTATTATATTTGCAATAAAAATCTCAAAAACTCTCATTTTTCTTTAATTCACTTTTCTCTAACGCTCTTATTCTGCTAATCATTCTTATTATTTTGTTATCTTATTATTTTTTGTTATCTCTTTTTTTTGTGGATACGACCTCTAATCTTCTTTTGTGCTACAATTGACCGCTTGTGTCAACATCACTTTTTAGTAAAAAGTGCTTCATCTCGGGCCATCTGGATGGAAGCTCTAATCTTCTTACGGATCATTTGTCACTGTCTCAATGGCCTCTTGAATGAATGAATTACATCTTGTGAAGTCTTGCTTTCCAGTGTCATACCAATGAACCGGGATCTACACGCCCTTCCGTAAAAAAATTTTCATACGGGGCCATGCCGATGGAAGCTTGGTAACTATTATTATACGAGAATTCGATCAATGGCAACTTCATACCCATGCGCCTAGAGGTTGAAATCCATTGCGCATGCACGAAACATATATTCTAGGGTATGAATGGTCCTCTCCTACCGCCCATTCATCCGGGGATGAAACATGCTATAATCGTAGCTGCACTGTTCACCCATCGCTTCACGAACACTTCTCCAAAAAATTGGAGGTAAATCGCCGTCTCTATCCGACACTATACTAATCGACTAACTGGTACTCCATGGAAAAGCTTCACAAGACGGAATTGCTCAAGAGGCCATTGAGACAAAGGCAAAAGATCCGTGAAGATTAGAGATGGCTCCTCGTAAGAGCTATGCGTATATAAATGACGGAGACCCTTGGAATTTTCTCAACTCAGATTCCTAAAAGTCGCACCAATGAAGGGTGTGATGCGTTTTGGGAAGAAAGGTAAGGCGGATCCCACGTTACATAGGGCCTTTCGAGATCATTGAAAGAATAGGAAAGGTAGCTTACCAACTAGCTCTACCACCAGAGTTGGCCTCGAAGGCATAGTGTGTTTCATGTAGCAATGCTCCTAGGTATATCTCGGATCCATCGACGCAGTTACAAGATGAGCCTATCCAGGTTCACGAAGATTTGTCCTATGAGGAACAACCAGTCCAAATTCTAGCCAGAGAAGAAAGGAAACTCAGAAGTCGTAGTATCCCAATGGTTAAAGTGCAGTGGAAAAATCACAATGTTGCAGAAGCCACTTGGGAAGTAGAAGAAGAGATAAGACAGAAGTACCCCTAGTTGTTTTGATTTTCGGGATGAAAATTCCTTAAGGAGGGGTGAATGTAATGACTGGGAAAATATCAAGTCAAATTCAGACAGTCTGGTATTTGACCATAATTATTCCCGGAACAGAAAGTAGTAGAAATATTGATGTAATCAGGAAAGTGTTATGTAGAAACTTTATATACGGGGTAAAATCACCCGAAAAATGTAAAGTTATAATATGAATATTTTTACAAAGAAAATTTGTAAATATCGATTCATGAATAGTAAAATATCGGTTAAAAGTTAGAAATTTTAACAGTATATTTTAGTTATGAAAAAAACTGAAATATTTGGTAAATGACCAAATGACCAGTTAGAAAAAAGAGAAAATATTAGAAGTAAGGAAATGACAAAAGTTCACGAAATGAAATTTTCTGAGTCAGTTAAAGCGGGAAACTGCAAAAAAAAGAGTACCGCGAGGGTACGCGTTTTGGGCAATTTTGGATCGGTTAAAATGAGAATTTCAGAAAAAGAAATTGACTATTGAGATACCCAAGAGAAGTGGGTTGAATATGAGAAATTTGACCCAGGGTGCTCAGCAGTCCAAAAAAGCAGTATAGAACTTGTATCGGGCGTGAAATTATCGGTATCGGAAAGAGACTCGTTTTGAAAAATGGAAAGTTTGGTCTCGACAAGAAAAATGTGGGGAACACAGAACCACTTAAATTAAGTGTTAAACTTAATTAGAATTAGTAGAATTAAATTATGGGAATTAAAGTTATTTCTCTAATTTAATTTTAGAAAGGAATGTGATGTGAGATATTTTTAGAAATATTAATATAATATACATATTACATTAAAAGTGGCCTACGGAACCACATTAGAAGACAAAGTGTTCTATTTTCTAAAGAGTGGCCGACCAAGAAGAAAGAGAGAGAGAAAAGAGAAAAAATCAAGGGAAAATCAAGGAATCACTAGTTTTCGCCGAAATTTCTTCCGTTCAGTCCGGTAGAAACATAACCCAAGGCGTTCTAGCGGAGAATCTCAACTTTTCAAGGTAAGATTTCGGCTTTTTCATGAGAAATTGCTTGCTTTTTCGTTTTTATGAATAGTAACTCATCTCGAAAATAATCCGTAAAACTGAAAAACGAAACCGATGTTTTGTCGGGGACTACGATAGGAGTTTAATGTGCAAGTATCAAAAGGATTGAACAATTTTTTTTGGATTTGCACTAAAAATCTGAAAATCCCTAGAAATGGAGGAAATGTATTTTTGTTCAATTTATGTAGCAATTTGTGTTCAGGAATGTGAATCTGGACTACAGGTACCGAAATCGGAAGTAAAACGACTTATTGAAAACTCGGGAAACTAGAAAAAATAAGGCGAAACTCTGCCGAAATTTCTAAAAACCTAGTTAGTAAGCATCGAATTAAGAATTCGATTCTCGAGAATGAGTAACAGTTTTAAAGCTCGGAATTGAATAGATTAAAATTCAGAAATTGAGATACACGAATAGGTGTAATTTGCCTCTTGAGCTAGAATTCGTCCTAGAGGGGTTAAGTTCGAAAATGAGTTGAAATTGGCTTTAGCAATCCAAGTATGAGAAATTTTGATGCTTGAAATAGGTGGTTAATACCTATTTCCATGGAACAGGTTTTGGCACGAGAGCCGAAGCAACAAGAAAGAACTCCCAACGAGCGGGAATCCCAACTAATTACCGGTAAGTATAGACATATATGTTTGTCTGGACTCGAGTAAGCTATAGTTAGACTTAGAACTATGAATTTACTTATGTTCCTAAGTCTATGCGATTACATGTGATTATACATGTTTGGAGGGCTTAGTGCTCTAGATTGAAAAAGGGCAACATTTGGTTACCCTTATACACAGTTAATACTGACGGGTCGTCGGCCTCTGCAAGGGAGGAAAATCTCATAGAGTAGAGATTCCGACTAGACCAGCCAGTAAGAAATGACCAATAAAGTAAAAGACTGACGGGTCGTCGGCCTCCACAAGGGAGGAAAATCTCAAAGAGTTGAGATTCCGACTAGACCAGAACGATGGCGAGGGCCCAGGCCCACGGAGGTAAACACGAAAAGATAGAAAGTAGTTTAAGGCATGTTTCAAAGGTATATTTGCATCATAACTCTTAATGTAACTTCTATTAGTTTATGATGTATGCATGTTTATACTTGCTGAGCGTTAGCTCATCAATTTACTAAATGTCACGGGTAACAAAGGTAAGCGACCAGCCATGTAGTTGTTTGCTTGATGGACAGGCGGAGGCAAGGATGGCGGAAATGTCATGGGTACACGGGAGTGGTCTCTACTACGCTCACTTAGAAATTAAATTCCGCTGCAAAGTAATGTAATATAGAATATTAGTATGTATGTTCAGTTCTAAGAAGAAGATATTACAACCATTGTCTTATTAAAGAACAACAGACTGTAATAACATAACATGTTAAGAACCCGAGGGTTAAAATAAAGAAAAAAAAAATTTACCTGCATATGAACATAAATTAAAGAGACAATAGTCTAACAACGAATAATGGATTAGACTATAACTTAGCCATTAGTAGTAGTATAAGGAACGGCGACCGTGCCGCGAGGGCGCGGGTCGCCACATCTCTCCACTCTGTTGTGGTGCCGACTCTGATGGCATGACTTGGGGAAGAAACTGATGCTTCAACATGTGGCAAAACTCTTCCCATTGCATCTCCGTTATTTCGTCCTCATCCAAAGCTTGCTAAAATATTAGGGCTTTGCCCTCTAACAGACTCGCTGCGAGTACAATCCACTCCTCTCGAGCTATGTCACAGGCTCGCATCACATACTCGACACGGTGCAGCCAATCCCTAGAACCTAGCTACGGCTTGACCTGTAGTCAAAATGACTCTCTCTGCTCGGTGTGCAGCCTCAACCGCCAGGGGCTCTAGAGCCCTTAACTCCCGATCCACTGGTGAGTGGCTATATCTAGCAGCAGGAGTGGGTACCGACCTTTCTGTTTGTCAAACCGTGACATTAGAAACATTCTTACCCATCCCCACAACGTACTCCCTTGTGGTGTGGGCGCTAACCGGGATGATGGATACGATCGATCCTTTAGTACCTGTTCTGTCTTGCCAAAAGAAATAAACAATTCTCAATTTTAGTTCATAAACTAATTTACCTAGATTACGCAGAAGCATAGGTCCGGGACTTGTCATGGCAGGAGTAGGAACGCCGCTCTGATACCAACTGTGACGACCCGTGCCCTGGCGGCACGGTCACCGTTCCTTATACTACTACTAATGGGCTAAGTTATAGTCTAATTCATTATTCATTGTTAGACTATTGTCTCTTTAATTTACGTTCATATGGGGGTAAATTTTTTTTTTCTTTACTTTAACCCTCGGGTTCTTAACATGTTATGTTCTTACACTAATAACATATCTTGTTATTACTTTAAAGATTCAGATATCAAACTAGTTCCCGAAAACTTATCTTAACTTATTACAGTCCGTTGTTCTTTACTAAGACAATGGTTGTAATATCTTCTTCTTAGAGCTGAACATACATACTAGTATTCTATATTACATTAATCTGCAGCGGAAAATTGTTTTCTAAGAGAGCGTAGTAGAGACCACTCCCATGTACCCATGACATTTCCGCCACCCTTGCCTCCACCTGTCCATCAAGCAAACCACTATATGACTGGCTGCTTACCTTTGTTACCTGCACACGAGTAAACTGATGAGCTAACGCTCAGCAAGTATAAACATGCATACATCATAAACTAAAAGAAATTACATTAAGAGTTATGATGCAAATATGCTCATGTGAAACATGCTTTAAACTACTTTCTATCTTTCTGTTCTTACTTCTGTGGGCCTGGGCCCCTGCTTACGGTCTGGTCTAGTCAAAATCTCTACTCTTTGAGATTTTTCTCCCTTGCGGAGGCCGACGACCCGTCAGTCTTTTGCTTTACTGGTCATTTCTTACTGGCTGGTCTAGTCAGAATCTCTACTCTGTGAGATTTCCCTCCCTTGTGGAGGCCAACGACCCGTCAGTCTTTTACTTTACTAAATGATATGCAACGTTTCTCTACGTGCACATGATACCATAAAATGCATAATACTTCTTGCATACTTTAACTGTGCATAAGGGTAACCATATATCGCCCTTCTGCAATCTAGAGCACTAAGCCCCCCAAACACATATAATCACATGTAATCACATAGACTTAGGAACATAAGTAAATTCATAGTTCTAAGTCTAACTACAGCTTACTCGAGTCTAGACAAACATATATGTCTATACTTACCGTTAATCCTCTAGGATTTCCACTTGCTGGAAGTTCTTTCTCGTTGCTTCGGCTCTCGTGCGAAAAACCTGTTTCATGGAAATAGGTATTAACCACCTATTCCAAGCATGAAAATTTCTCATACTTGGATTCCTAAATCCAATTTCAACTCATTTTTGAACTTCAACCCTCTAGGCCGAATTCTAGCTCAAGAGGAAAATTACACCTATTCGTGTATCTCAATTTCTGAATTTTAATCTATTCAATTCCGAGCTTTAAAACTGTTACTCATTCTCGAGAGTCGAATTCTTAATTCAATTCTTACTAATTAGGTTTTTAGAAATTTCGGCAGAGTTTTGCCTTGTTTTTTCTAGTTTCCCGAGTTTTCAATAACTCGTTCTACTTCTGATTTCGGCACCTGTAGTCCAGATTCACATTCCTGAACACAAATTTCAACATAAAATGAACAACAACAATTTTTCTCCATTTCTAGGGTATTCCGGATTTTTAGTGTTAATCCAAAGAAATTTGTTCAGTCGTTTCCATACTTGCACGTTAAACTCCTATCATAGTCCCCGACAAAACCTCGGTTTCGTTTTTCAGTTTTACGGATTTTTCGGAGATGAGTTACTATTCATAAAATGAAAAAGCATGTAGTTTCTCATGAAAAATCCAAAATCTTACCTTGAAAAGTTGAGATTCTCCGCTAGAAAGCCTCAGGTTATGTTTCTACAGGACTGAACGGAAGAAATTTCGGCAAAAACAGGTGATTCCTTGATTTTCCCTTGATTTTCTCTCTTTTCTCTTTCTTTTCTTTAGTCTCTCGGCCACTGTTAGAAGAAGAAGCAAATGTGGCTTCTAATGTAATCCGTAGGCCAATATAAGGCTAATATGAATATTTTAATAATATTTTTAATAATATCTCACATTACTTTCTAAAATTAAATTAGAGAAATTACATTAATTCCCATAGTTTAATTTTACTAATTCTAGTTAAGTTTAACACTTAATTTAAGTGGTTCCATGTTCCCCACATTTTTCTTGTCGAGACCAAACTTTCCGTTTTTCAAAATGGGTCTCTTTCCGGTACCGATAATTTCACACCCAAAGACAAAGTTCTATATCGCTTTTCTTTTACGATCAAAGCACCCTGGGTTAAATTTCTCATATTCAACCCATTTCTCTTGGGTATCTGAATAGTCAATTTCTTTTTCTGAAATTCTCATTTTAAACGATCCAAAATTGCCCAAAACGCGTACCCTCGCGGTACTTTTTTTTTTTTTTTTTTTTTTTTTTTTTTTGCAGTTTCCTGCTTTAACTGACTCGAGAAAATTCTGTTTCAAGAACTTTTGCTATTTTCCTTACTTCTAATATTTCAACTCTTTTTCTAAATGGTCATTTGGTTATTTACCAAATATTTCAGTTTTTCATAACTAAAATATACCCGTTAAAATTTCTAACTTTTAACCGATATTTCACTATTCACAACTGATAGTTACGAATTTTCTTTGTAAAAATATTCGTATTATAACTTTACACTTTTCGGGTTATTTTACCCCGTATATAAAGTTTCTACATAACACTTTCCCCGATTACATCAATATTTCTACTACTGCTCCAGAAGAATTACGGTCAAATACCGGACCGTCCGAATTTGACTTAAAATTTTCCCCGTCATTACACGTCGCCCGCCGCCCATTTGCCGACCCACAAAGGGGGCCTCAGCCCCAAAGGCACGTGTTGGTGAAGCACGCGCCAGGCGGATGAGCCGCGTGGGCCGCCTTTGAAGTATAATTCCCACCGAGCGGCGGGAAGAATCCTTTGCAGACGACTTAAGTACGCGACTGGGTATTGTAAGTGGCAGAGTGGCCTTGCTGCCACGATCCACTGAGATTGAGCCCTCCGTTGCTCCGATTCGTCCCTCCTCCCACTCAATCTCTTACTTTTTAACAGAAAAGTGTTAGAGGTTGGAAATCACTCTTCGGTTGCCACGGAATATTCCAAGTGTTGGCAGGTACTCGTTGGCATCGCAACATGGCCATCCCTCCATTGAACGGAAACGCTGCGGGCTAGAAATCCCAAGTGCTGGACGATAGGATCCCAAGTGTTGGTTGCTCCTGAGCGTTGCGATCGGGATTGCGGCTGAGCCCACCTATCATTGAACGGAATGGCTGGGAACAAAACCCCAAAGTCTTGGCAAGCACCTCACGAAGCGTTGGTAGAAATGTTGGCTGAATTTATGGGCACGCTGCGCGGGTTGCCTTTGGCAGCGGCGTGGGGGAGGTGACGCGGCGCGGCGTGTAGTGGGGGCACGAATGCACGCGTGATGGGGCCTTTGCGCGCGCGAAGCCAACCACGCGCCTGCGCGCAGGGGGACATGGGCGCGCGCACGAGGGGCCATTGGTGCGCGCGTGGGGGGCCACAGGCCAGCGCACGAAAGGGTCGGACACAAAACCCCGCGTGTTTGCCCGAGTGCTGAGAATCTCGTACAGTGCGCCCTAATGTTGCCCGATGTGGGTATTATAGCTCTTTGTTACCCTCCGCTTGTTAAATGGGTTTGAGATCGGAAGTGATGGTGGGAAAATTGTTATGAGGGGGGTTTTTGTTGGTTGCTACCGAGCGTTAATACAAGCTGAGCCCTCCCGTTATTGCACAAAAGGGATTATGACAAAACCCCGCGTGTTTGCCCGAGTGCTGAGAATCTTGTACTCTGCGCCCTAATGTTGCCCGGTGTGGGTATTGTAGCACTTTGTTACCCTCGACTTGTTAAAAGGGTATGAGATTGGAAGTGATGGTGGTGAAATTGTTAAGAGGGGGATTTTTGTTGGTTGCTACCAAGCATTGCTACTGGCTGAGCCCTCCCGTTATTGCACGAAAGGGATTATGACAAAACCCCACGTGTTTGCCCGAGTCCTGAGAATCTCGTACTCTGTGCCCTAATGATGCCCGGTGTGGGTATTGTAGCTCTTTGTGTTGGAAATGTGTCCATAAAGTGGGATGTAATTTGTTATTTATGAAATGACAAATGTAAGACATTATTATTTTGCTGATTTTATAAAATAAGATAAAGTTATGTTTTGACACATACTCAAGAGTGTTTGTGATATTGCTTAGTCCATAAACTGTTACCAACGAAAGAAGAGTCAGGGGAACCCTGCCGGACAAACTCTTCTGATACAGTTTAAAAATAGATATTCGCAGTCTTAGGGTTGATTGGGCAATCGAATCGATTATGACTATTAGATCGAACCATGTGATGCTTTGGTCTCGGGGCATGGGAGTTGGACTCGTGGTTGATCTAGACATGCTCGCAACATGTTGAATAGACCATGTGATTGATTAGGTTAGAGTAAAACCGTTTTACACAACTCTAAACCTAATAATCACAACTTAAGTATATTTGTATAATTATCTTAATCCTGAAGTGAATGCATAGCTCAACTTGGTATCTCATGATCTTTGATTCGCCAATGAGATTAGTTCACAGTTATTGAATGGCATCTCGGTCATTGGGATCATGACAATATTAAGTTGGAGTTATGTGATTCACAGATATGGAATTCGTAAGAAATAATATCACCTCATGCTTTATTGACGGGTGTGTGAATAAATAAACCAGGCCTGGTATTCAATGATGATACTCATTGATTAAGACATCGTGACATGTACGAGACATCTTACGAACGTTTGTCTTTCTTATTCACAGTCATATAAAGGAGTTGAGGAAATAATGATTAGAATGGTAAAACGGTAATATTATATACCATTCTGATCACTGATATTTACGAAGGATAATAATGCATTTATACTGTGGACCGTGTGATAAATTGTATCAACACCAAAAGAAAATTAGCGCACATGAATCGAGAGATTATTCGGCATCGAACTTTTAGTGGAGTTGTACGATGTCGGAATTGAATATGTCGATAACTTATAGGGATGAGTTAGTCGAATATTGTAATTCCATAGCTTTGTTCATGTGGGTCCATTCGGTCTCAAGGCTAGCTCTAATAAATGGGAAAAACCGAAACTGATAATTATGTTTAAATTCATTGTGTTATTTTTCATTTATTCGATAATTGAAAAATAAAAGGAATGAGTTTTGAATTTCGAAATTAATGGAGATTAATTTAAAATTCAAAATGAAATTTAAACATGATTTTATTTGGCAACTAAAGGAAAGAGAAAAGTGATATATTATTTTGGGAAAATTCAGAAATCCCTTGCCATAAGGGGATTTTTTTTGCTCAAAAAAGGAAGGAAATTGAAAATCCCTAAGCCATGTAGGGATTTTCGGATTTCAATCAAGGGTTAAGGAGAAATTCAAAAAATCCCATCTAGGGTTTGAGTTTTTGAATTTTCTCCTATATAAGGATATTATTGAAAACCCTAGAAGTGAGTCTTTTCGAGAAAAGAAAAAGAGATCACACTTTTCCTTAGGGTGGCCGGATTTTGTAGAGACAAAATAGAAGGAAATAGTTTCCTTAGGTTTTTGAAAAAGAGCCCACTCTCTCATCCTAAATATCGTAGAGTCATAGCCTTGAATCAACGAGTGGTTTTTGGTGTGATCGTGGCAATAAACATAAACAACGATCTTGTTTCACGGCAATTCTCCATCTTGGAACGTGAGATAGTGAGACAAGATCCTTGCGGTCAATTAATTCAATCGTCACAAAGGTATGTGAGAAATTCTAATCCTTTGATTATAAACATATATCATGCATGCATCTCTCGTTGTGGTTTACGTTTAATTTTGAATTAAATGGATATGATAAAATTTTTTGAAATTCCGCCTACAATATTGTTATTGTTCAAATGATTTTTCATATATAAATTACAATAAGATCCTACACTTTGTTACCCTCGGCTTGTTAAAAGGGTTTGAGATCGGAAGTGATGGTGGGAAAATTGTTAAGAGGGGGTTTTTGTTGGTTGCTACCGAGCGTTGCTACAGGCTGAGCCCTCCCGTTATTGCACGAAAAGGATTATGACGAAACCCCGCGAGTTTGCCCGAGTGTGAAAATCTCGTACTCTGCGCCCTAATGTTGCCCGGTGTGGGTATTGTAGCTCTTTGTTACCCTCGGCTTGTTAAAAGGGTTTGAGACCGGAAGTGATGGTGGGAAAATTGGGTCTCTGGACATAAACACAACCATTGGGTAGTCAAAGGCACATGACGATGCCATTACTATCGCCCATGTCGTCGATAGTCCACAACGATCGTCGTTTGTACACGACTCGAACACGCACGTCCGGACACTTCTCATTGTGCCCGCTTGAAATCAACCCCCAACCGGAAGAATTTCTCAATTTCAACATACAATAGTTGTCCGGACCCCAAAGCCGAGTCCGTGGCCAGATGGGCCACATCAAAACGCAAGAAACGGACCACCCACAATCCCCAATGGGATGATGGAGACAAAAGTTATTGCCCAGCAAACACGACGGCCCACCTAGCGCACCAGGGACACCCCGCGCGTGCAAGGGCTCGGCTGGTCTAGTCGGAATCTCTACTCTGTGAGATTTCCCTCCCTTGCGGAGGCCGACGACCCGTTAGTCTTTTTACATTACTGGTCATTTCTTACTGTCTGGTCTAGTCAGAATCTCTACTCTGTGAGATTTTCCTCCCTTGCGAGGCCGACGACCCGTCGATGATTAATGTGCATAAGGGTAACCATATGTCGCCCTTTTTCAATCTAGAGCACTAAGCCCTCCAAACACGTATAATCACATGTAATCACATAGACTTAGGAACATAAGTAAATTCATAGTTCTAAGTCTAACTATAGCTTATTCGAGTCCAGACAAACATATATGTCTATACTTTCCGGTAATCCGCTGGGATTCCCACTCGTTGGAAGTTCTTTCTTGTTGCTTTGGCTCTCGTGCCAAAACCTTGAAAAGTTGAGATTCTCCGCTAGAACGCCTCGGGTTATATTTCCACCGGACTGAACGGAAGAAATTTCGGCGAAAACGGGTGATTCCTTAATTTTCCCATGATTTTCTCTCTTTTCTCTCTCTCTCTCTTTCTTCTTGGTCAGCCACTCTTTAGAAAATAGAACACTTTGTGTTCTAATGTGCTTCCGTAGGCCACTTTTAATGTAATAATGAATATTATAATATTATTTTTAATAATATCTAATATTACTTTCTAAAATTAAATTAAAGAAATCACTTTAATTCCTATAATTTAATTTTACTAATTCTAATTAAGTTTGACACTTAATTTAAGTGGTTCCGTGTTCCCCACATTTTTCTTGTAAAGACCAAACTTTCCATTTTTCAAAACGAGTCTCTTTCCAATCTGGATAATTTCACACCCGTGCAGGTTCTCTATCTTTTTTTTTAATCACGAGCACCCAGGTCAAATTTCTCATATTCAACCCACTTCTCTTGGGTATCTCAATAGTCAATTTCCTTTTCTGAAATTCTCATTTTAAACGATCCAGAATTGCCCAAAACGCGTACCCTCGCAAAGACTTTTTTTTTTTTTTTTTTTCGCCCCGCTTTAACTGACTCGGGAAAATTCTGTTTCAGGAACTTTTTGCCATTTTCCTTACTTCTAATATTTCTACTCTTTTTCTAACTGGTCCTTTTGTCATTTACTAAATATTTTAGTTTTTCATAACTAAAATATACATTAAAATTTCTAACTTTTAACCGATACTTCACTATTCACAACCGATATTTACTAATTTTTCTCTCTCAGAAAAATATTCGTATTATAACTTTACACTTTTCGGGTGATTTTACCCCGTATATAAAGTTTCTACATAACACTTTCCTGATTACATTAATATTTCTACTACTTTCTGTTTCGGGAAAATTACGGTCAAATACCGGACTGTCCGAATTTGACTTAAAAGTTTTCCGGTCATTACATTCACCCCTCCTTAAGAAATTTTTATCCCGAAAATCAGAACAACTGGGGGTACTTCTGTCTGATCTCTTCTTCTACTTCCCAAGTGGCTTCTGCAACATTGTGATTTTTCCACTGCACTTTAACCATTGGGATACTACGACTTCTGAGTTTCCTTTCTTCTCTGGCTAGAATTTGGACTGGTTGTTCCTCATAGGACAAATCTTCGTGAACATGGATAGGCTCATATGTAACACTTGCGATGGATCCGAGATATACTTCTGATGCATTGCTACATGAAGCACACTGTGCACTGAGGCCAACTCTGGTGGTAGAGCTAGTCGGTAAGCTACCTTTCCTATTCTTTCAATGATCTCGAAAGGCCCTATGTAACGTGGGCTCAGCTTACCTTTCTTCCCAAAACGCATCACACCCTTCATTGGTGCGACTTTTAGGAATACGGAGTCCCCTACAGAAAATTCCAAGGGTCTCCGTCGTTTATCTGCATAGCTCTTCTGCCGGCTCTGAGCCGTCTCTAATCTTCTACGGATCTTTTGCATTGTCTCAATGGCCTCTTGAACGAATTCCATCTTGTGAAGCTGCTTTTCCCGAGTGTCATACCAATGAACAGGGGATCTACACTTCCTTCTGTAAAGTGCTTCATACGGGGCCATGCCGATGGAAGCTTGGTAACTATTATTATACGAGAATTCGATCAATGGCAACTTCATACTCCATGCGCCCTTGAAATCCACTGCGCATGCACGACGCATATCTTCTAGGGTCTGAATGGTCCTCTCTGACTACCCATCCGTCTAGGGATGAAACGGCGTGCTATAAGCGTAATCGACCCCATTGCTTCCTGAACACTTCTCCAAAAATTGGAGGTAAATCGGTTGTCTCTGTCCGACACTATACTAACTGGTACTCCATGTAGCTTTACTACCTTAGCCACGTATAACTCAGCTAACCTCTCTAAGGAGTAAGTTATCTTGATCGAAATGAAATGCGCTGATTTCGTTAGCCGATCCACGACTACCCTAATGGCATCGTATCCCTCACTGGTTCTCGGAAGTCCGGCCACAAAGTCCATAGCTAAGTGTTCCCACTTCCATTCCGGGATCTCTAGTGGGTGTAAGCTTCCAGCTGGTCTCTGATGTTCTGCTTTGACCTTCTAGCATGTCAAGCAGCGACTAACATAGTCAACTATGTCATTCTTCATTCGCCTCCACCAAAAATATTGTTTCAAATCTTGATACATTTTGGTGGCACCTGGGTGTACGAAATATGGTGTACCGTGTGCTTACGCGAGTATCTGCTTCTTGATCCCCTCTTGATCCGGTACACAAATTCTTCTTTGGTATAGGAAAATTTCATCCTTTGAAAGGCTGAAATTTGACCTTGCATTATCTACTATCTCCTTCCTGTATCCATCCATAATTGGATCACCTTTCTGAGCTTCTCGTATCTCGTCCTGTAGCATAGGTCGCAGCCCTCGGAAAGCTAACTTACCGAAGATTAATTCGAGGTCTAGGAGATTAATCTCTTGTTCAAGCTGCTTGGGCAACAATTCGGTCTCCACCACCGGAGTCCGTAGTCTTTGAGTTGCTACTCAAAGCATTTGCTACTCGATTGGCTTTACCGGATGGTAAAGGATTTCTGTCGTAGTCCTTCACAAGTTTAAGCCATCATCTTTGTCTCATATTAAGCTCCTTCTGCGTGAAGAAGTACTTTAGGCTCGATGGTCCGTATAAATTTGGCATTCAACCCCATATAGGTAATGCCGCCATAACTTGAGCGCAAAAACTCTGCGGCTAACTCAAGATCATCGTTGGGTAATTACGCTCGTGATACTTCGATTTGCCGAGATGCGTAAGCAATGACCTTGCCATTTTGCATCAACACGGCTCCTAGTCCTCTCTTTGAGGCATCACTTTGTAGATGTCAAATTTTTCTCCCTCTTAAGGGATCGTGAGTCTTGGAGCACTAATTAATCTTCTTTTGATCTCTCTCGAAACTCTGTTCACATCCATTTTTCATACCTTCTATCTTTTCTGGTTAAGGCAGTGAGAGGAGCAAGACGAGCAAATCCCTCCACAAACCTTCTGTAATACCCTGCCAATCCTAGAAAACTTCAAATTTCCGTAACACTCTTTGGAACTGGCCACTTCTCAACTGCTTCAACCTTTGCTGGATCCACGGTGATTCCTTCCTTAGATACTACATGTCCGAGGAAGTGGACTTTATCTAACCAGAACTCGCACTTAGAAAAGTTCGCATATAGCTGATGTTTCTTCAACGTGTGTAGTGTGATCCTCAAATGTTCTGCGTGCTCCTGTGGATCTCATGAGTATATAAGGATGTCATCGATAAAAACAATAACAAACTTATCTAAATACTCTCTGAAGACTCTGTTCATAAGGTCCATAAACCCCGTTGGGGCATTTGTAAGTCCAAACGGCATCACTAAGAATTCGTAGTGTCCATACCGAGTTCTGAATGCCGTTCTGGAAATGTCTTCTTCTCTAATCTTGAGCTGATGATACCCCGATCGAAGGTCTATCTTTGAAAACATGGTAGCTCGCTTCAACTGGTCGAACAAGTCATCGATTCGTGGCAACGGGTACTTGTTCTTGATGGTGACTTTGTTGAGCTCTCTATAATCTATGCACATCCGAAGCGTGCCATCCTTCTTTTTGACAAAGAGGACCGGAGCTCCCCATGGCGAGAAACTCGGTCTGATGAATCCTTTGCCTAACATTTCTTGGAGTTGAACCCGCAACTCTTTCATTTCCGCTGGAGCCATCCTGTACGGTGCTTTGGATATTGGTGCGGTGTAGGGGAGAAGCTCTATCTCAAAAGCTATTTCCCGATCTGGAGGAAGTCCGGGTAGTTCCTCTAGAAAAACGTCTAGGAACTCCTTGACTATGGGAACGTCTTCTGGTTGATGTTTCCCCTCTTGGTTCCTGTCCACCACATACGCCAAATATCCAGTGCATCCGCTAGACATCAATCGTCTGGGTTCTAGGGAACTAATAAAACGTATGGGTGTCCCTGATGTGGAACCCATGTTCTCAAACACTTGTTCTCCTTCTGGCTGAAAAACTACCCTTTTCTTTCTACAGTCTATTGTAGCATTATACTTTCCTAGAAAATCCATTCCTAGGATCACATCATAATCTACTAAGTTCAAAACAACTAGGTCCGCACTTAGTTCTCTTCCTGCTATCTCTATTGGTACGTGACGTAACCAGTGACTAGACAACAACACATCACCTGATGGTAGTGCTGTCTTAAAGGCTTGCCCTATCCTCTCTTGAGGATGTAGTATTCGTTTAACAAATTCTCTTGATGCAAATGTATGTGTGGCCCCCTGAATCAAATAGTGCTCGTGCGGGGACATGGTCAACGATGGTGACTGTCACTACGTTGGGCGTGCTGCCACGACTTCCTCCTTAGTGTATGTCATTAAGTGAGCATTGGCACGTGGAGCGGCTTCTACTTTGTTCACCGGTGGGGTCGAGAATACCCTCTGCTTGCTTGCATGGCATGAAATTGTGGGCCCCGGTGGCCTTTGTGGAGCCGTTCCGGAGATCCTGCTTTGAATGGACACTGCCTTGCATAATGTCCTTTCTGTCCACACGTATAGCATACATCTGTGCCGGCTTTACATTCTCCGGAGTGTTTCTTTCCACAGGTCAGGCAAATAGGAACACTAGGATTGGTATACTGGGCCTGCGTCTGTTGGGGGTTTTGCTGATTCTGATTGCGATTCCCTTTCCTTTTGCTGGGGCTTTGTTGGTTCCCCTGTCTAGGTTTCGATCCCTGGTCACTATGACTTCCTTGGCTTTGTGGATTAGCACCAGAGCTCTGCTTATTGGGTGCTTGTGCCTTTTCTCTCTGTTTCTTCTTGTCTTCCCACATCTTAGCCCTTTCCTCTCTGGATTTGGCAATGTTATGCTCTGCACTTATTACTCGATTCACTAGATCAGCTACCGTGGTTGGTGGATACTCCCCACTTTCCACAACGGTGGCTATATCTCCTCAGAGCATATTAACCATCCTCCTAACATTTTCTTCCTCTATTGGAACCAACTGAGGACATAGTCGTGCCAACTGATCAAATCGTCGGCATACTTCTACAACTGTCTGGTCGCCCTGCTTAAAATTGTTGAACTCATTCTGTTGAGTCTTCAGGGCTTCTAAGTTGTAATACTTACGGTTAAATTCCCATAGGATTTCATCCCACAACATTTGTCTCACATTCCTTCTGGCGCACACTGATTCCCACCAATAGCGGGCATCTTTCTTTAATACAAAAGCGGTGCACTGAATCTTCTCCCTGTCGATGAGTTCCATAAACTCAAACACTGTATGAATGGATGCTAACCATTCCTCTGCCTCGAGTGGATCTGTTGATCCATCGAACTCTGGAGGTGCCATTCTCTTCAACCTCACATACAATGGTTCCCTTGGGACCATTTCTCAGTACCCCATCTCACCCCTTACTAGCTCTTGGGGTTCAACCCTCTCTGCGGGTTGCCCAGGTTGGGCGGCTTGTGCTGGAACCGCCTGCGGAGGGGGTGCTCCTCCCACCTGCTGACCCTGTATCAACTAGGTAAGCAATTCTCGTAATTGTCTGCTTTCCTCAGCCTGGGCTGCTATATGCCCCCTCAGACCTGCTACTTCTTCAGCTAGGTCTGGTGCTAGAGGATTCTGTTCTGCTTGTGTTCTCTCTTGACGTGTACGAACCATGTTGCTGTGTCTATATCACTTAAAGAGCAACATCGTTTGTCTAAGTGCAAGAAGAACTGCTTCTAAAGTTCCTTGACTTGCAATACTTTAAACTACCATTAATTCTCATATCAACTAGCAAAACATACATTTTATATGTCCTCCTATTATGGATGCCCCATATCATGCATATCACATCATATACAAATCATCACAAAAGTAAAGGTTTTTAAGCCTTTCATTCAAATCTATTATGTATGTCTCATTCCATACATATCACATCATACATAAAACATCATTAGTCTAAGTTTCTCAATACTATTTACATAACCTTGCATCATATTTAAATAAATAAGACGCTAAGTCCTAATTTAATCGTCATCATCTAAGTGTTCCTCAGGATCCTACTCCGGATCGTCCTCGGGCTCTTTCTCCGAATCCTCCTCGGGATCCGACTGAGGGTTACCACTAGCTTCCTCACCAACAGTCCCAACGTAGGTCCATCTTCGCCGAACGGCCATAGGCTCGCCCACTGCCTCTATCTCGGGTCTTGGTCGTTGTCGAGAAGTAGTGGCTTCCGCATCATGTCTCCTGATACGGGTATTGGAAAACGGGAAGTCTCGCCTAACCGCCGCTGGCCGTGTCCTCTCCTCTAACAGCTGGCGCTCATAATGCTTCGCCTCGGCGATAAATTGTGTGAGGGTCTGATCCGATCGCGGAACTAACCGACGCTGGTACTCTTCCGTCAGACCTCTCCATAGGATCTGACACTGCTCCTCCTCACTTAGATTAAAAATTCGATTCGGAGCTAGTACCTCTGTCAAAACTCTCACTATATAGGCTACTGTAATGACCGGGAAAATATTAAGTCAAAATCGGACAGTCCGGTATTTGACCGTAATTATTCCCAGAACAGAAAGTAGTAGAAATATTGATGTAATCAGGAAAGTGTTATGTAGAAACTTTATATACGGGGTAAAATCACCCGAAAAGTGTAAAGTTATAATACGAATATTGTTACAGAGAAAATTCGTAAATATCAGTTGTGAATAGTAAAATATCGGTTAAAAGTTAGAAATTTTAACAGGTATATTTTAGTTATGAAAAAATGAAATATTTGGTAAATGACCAAATGACCAGCTTGAAAAAGAGTAGAAATATTAGAAGTAAGGAAAATGACAAAAGTTCCTGAAACAGAATTTTCCCAAGTCGATTAAAGCGGAAATCAAGCGAAAAAAAAGTACCGCGAGGGTACGGGTTTTGGGCAATTCGGATTGTTTAAAATGAAAATTTCAGAAAAAGAAATTGACTATTGAGATACCCAAGAGAAGTGGGTTGAATATGAGAAATTTGACCCAGGGTGCTCGGCAATCCAGAAAAGCGAAAGATAGAACCCGTACTGGGTGTGCAATTATCGGTCTTAAAAGAGACTCGTTTTGAAAAAAACGAAAGTTTGGTCTCGATAAGAAAAAAATGTGGGAACAGGGAACCACTTAATTTAAGTGTGAAACTTAATTAGAATTAGTAAAATTTAATTATGGAAATTAAAGTAATTATTTTTTTTATTAGAAAGGAAAAAGGAGATATTTTTGGAAATATTAATATAATATTCCAATTGTATTAAAAAGGGCCTACGGATTACATTAGAAGCTATATTTGCTTCTTCTTCAAATTGTGGCCGGGAGACTAGAGAAAAGAGAGAGAAAAGAGAGAAAATCAAGGGAAAATCAAGGAATCACCCGTTTTCGCCGAAATTTCTTCCGTTCAGTCCGGTAGAAACATAACCTGAGACGTTCTAGCGGAGAATTTCAACTTTTCAAGGTAAGATTTCGGATTTTTCATGAGAAACTACATGCTTTTTCGTGTGGATGAATAGTAACTCATCTCTCGGGAAAATCCGTAAAACTCGAAAAAAAACGAACCGAGGTTTTGTCGGGGACTACGATAGGAGTTTAATGTGCAAGTATTGAAAGGATTGAACAATTTTTTTGGATTAATACTAAAAATCCGAAAATACACTAGAAATGGAGAAAATGTGTTGTTGTTCAATTTATGTAGCAATTTGTGTTCGGGAATGTGAATCGGACTACAGTGTACCGAAATTAGAAGTAAAACGAGTTATTGAAAACTCGGAAACGAGGAAAATTAAGGCGAAAACTCTGCGAAATTTCCTAAAATCTAGTTAGCAAGCAATGAGTTAGGAATCTGATTCTAGAGAATGGATAATGATTTTAAACCTCGGAAACGAATAGATTAAGATTCGAAAAACCGAGATATACTGAATATGTGTAAATTGCCTCTTGAGCTAGAATTTGGCCTTAAGGGAAAAAAGTCCATAAATGAGTTTGAAATTAGATTTAAGAATCTAAGTATGAGGAATTGTGATTGGAATAGGGAATTGATACCTATTTCCATGAAACAGTTTTTAACACGAGAGCCGAAGCAACAAGAAAGAACTTCAAACAGCGGGTATCCTAGCGGATTACCGGTAAGTATAGACATATATGTTTGTCTGGACTCGAGTAAGCTACAGTTAGACTTAGAACTATTAATTTACTTATGTTCCTAAGTCTATGTGATTACATGTGATTATACATGTTTGGAGGGCTTAATGCTCTAGATTTCAGAAGGGCGACATATGGTTACCCTTATGCATAGTTAAAAGACTGACGGGTCGTCGGCCTCCGCAAGGGAGGAAAATCTCACAGAGTAGAGATTGCAACTTGACCAGACAGTAAGTAATGAGCCAGTAAAGTAAGAACAGAAAGATAGAAAGTAGTTTAAAGCATATTTCACACGAGCATATTTGCATCATAACTCTTAATGTAACTTCTATTAGTTTATGATGTACGCATGTTTATACTTGCTGAGTGTTAGCTCATCAGTTTACTCGTGTGCAGGTAACAAAGGTAAGCAGCCAGTCATATAGTGGTTTGCTTGATGGACATGCGGAGGCAAGGGTGGCGGAAATGTCATGGGTGCACGGGAGTGGTCTCCACTACGCTCACTTAGAAAATAATTTTCCGCTGCAAATTAATGTAATGTAGAATACTAGTATGTATGTTCAGTTCTAAGAAGAAGATATTACAACCATTGTCTTAGTAAAGAACAACGGACTGTAATAAGTTAAGACAAGTTTTCGGGCACTAGTTTGATATCCGAATCCTTAAAGTAATAGAAAGATGCGTTATTAGTGTAACAACATAACATGTTAAGAACCCGATGGTTAAAGTAAAGAAAAAAAATTTACCCGCACATGAACGTAAATTAAAGAGACAATAGTCTAACAACGAATAATGGATTAGACTATAGCTTAGCCCATTAGTAGAGTAGTATAAGGAACGGCGACCGCGCCGCGAGGGCGCGGGCCGCCACAGCTACAACGGCCTCATTCGATCTCATACTAGCCCTCTCGGCTTGTATGATAAACTCTCGAGCTTGGGTGTAGGTCACGGCTACACTCACCTGACTCTGTGTCTCTCCACTCTGCTGTGGTGCCGACTCTGATGGCATGACTTGGGCAAGAAACTGATGCTTCAACATGTGGCAAAACTCTTCCCATTGCATCTCTGCTATTTCGTCCTCATCCAAAGCTTGCCAAAAGATTAGGGCATTGCCCTCTAATAGACTCGCTGCGAGTACAATCCATTCCTCTCGAGCCATGTCACAGCTCGCATCACATACTCGACACGGTGCAGCCAATCCCTAATTCTAGTGGGATGTGAAAGCCCATCAAAGGAAGGTGGATTACAGGTGTAGAACCTAGCTGCGGCTCGACCTGTAGTCAAAATAACTCTCCTTGCTCGGTGTGCAGCCTCAGCCGCCACGGGCTCTAGAGCCCTTAACTCCCGATCCACTGGTGGATGGCTACATCTAGCAGGAGTGGGTACCGACCTTTCTTTTTGTCAGAACCGTGACATTAGAAACATTCTTACCCGTCCCCACAAGGTATTCTCTTGTGGTGTGGGCGCTAATTGGGATGATGGATTGATCGATCCATTAGTACCTGTTCTGTCTTGCCAAAAGAAATAAGCAATTCTCAGTTTTAGTTCATAAACTAATTTACCTGGACTGCGCAGAAGCATAGGTGCGGGACTTGTCATGGCAGGAGTAGGAACGCCGCTCTAATACCAACTGTGGTGAACCGCGCCCTCGCGGCACGGTCGCCGTTCCTTTTACTACTACTAATGGGCTAAGCTATAGTCTAATCCATTATTTATTGTTAGACTATTGTCTCTTTAATTTACGTTCATGTGCGGGTCAATTTATTTTTTTTCCTTACTTGAACCCTCGGGTTCTTAACATGTTATGTTGCTACACTAATAACATATCTTGCTATTACCTTAAGCATTCGGATATCATACTAGTTCCTGAAAACTTGTCTTAACTTATTACTGTCCGTTGTTCTTTACTAAGACAATGGTTGTAATATCTTCTTCTTAGAACAGAACATACATACTAGTATTCTACATTACATTAATCGGCAGCGGAAAATTGTTTTCTAAGCGAGCCTAGTGGAGACCACTCCCGTGCACCCATGAAATTTTCGCCACCCTTGCCTCCACATGTCCATCACGCAAACCACTATATGACTGGCTGCTTACCTTTGTTACCTGCACATGAGTAAACTGATGAGCTAACGCTCAGCAAGTATAAACATGCATACATCATAAACTAATAGAAATTACATTAAGAGTTATGATGCAAATATGCTCGTGTGAAACATGTTTTAAACTACTTTCTATCTTTCTGTTCTTACTTCTGTGGGCCTGGGGCCCTGCTTACTGTCTGGTCTAGTCGGAATCTCTACTCTTTGAGATTTTTCCTCCCTTGCGGAGGCCGACGACCCGTCAGTCATTTACTTTATTGGTCACTTCTTACTGGCTGGTCTAGTCAGAATCTCTACTCTGTGAGATTTCCCTCCCTTGCGGAGGCCGACGACCCATCAGTCTTTTTACTTTACTGGTCATTTCTTATTGTCTGGTCTAGTCAGAATCTCTACTCAGTGAGATTTTCCTCCCTTGCGGAGGCCGACGACCCGTCAGTATTAACTGTGTATAAGGGTAACCATATGTCGCCCTTTTTCAATCTAGACCACTAAGCCCTCCAAACACGTATAATCATATGTAATCACATAGACTTAGGAACATAAGTAAAGAACTTCCTGAGCCATGTAGCTTCTTTTGCGGCTTCACAAGCTGCAACATATTCAGCTTCCATGGTAGAGTCAGCAACACACTTTTGCTTTATACTTCTCCATACCACGGCTCCTCCATTAAGAGTGAACACAAATCCAGATGTCGACCGTCGACTATCTCTATCCGATTGGAAATCGTAATCTGTGTATCCGGTGAGAGAGACAGATCTTGTCCGAATATACCAACATATAGTTTCTCGTTCTCTCTAAGATACTTGAGAATGCACTTTCTTTGCAACCCAATGATCCAATCACAGGTTGGACTGGTAGCGATCGACTACTCCCACTGCGTAGCAGATATCTGGTCTTGTACACAACATGGCATACATAAGGCTTCCTATAGCCGAAGCATAGGGATACCTTCTCATATCTTCTTCCTACTGTGGGGTCTTTGGACATTGCTCCTTAGAAAGATGAATACCATGCCTAGAAGGCAAATTCCCTTTCTTGGAGTTTTGCATCGAATACCTAGACAACACTTTGTCTATATAAGATGCTTGTGATAATGCCAAAAGCTTTTTCTTGCGTTCTCGAATAATCTTGATCCCAAGAACATAGCTTGCCTCTCCTAAATCTTTCATTTGGAATTGGTTGGCTAACCACTCCTTTACATCTGTCATCATTCCCACATCATTTCCAATGAGTAGGATGTCATCGACGTAAAGAATTAAGAAGACCACTTTCTCTTCTTTCTTGTACTTGTAGACGCATGGTTCATCAATGTTTTGATCAAATCCATAAGACTTCACAGCCTCATCAAACCTGATGTTCCATGATCTAGAAGCCTGCTTCAGTCCATAAATGGACCTTTGCAGTTTGCTGACTTTCTTCTGTTGGCCTTCCTCTATGTAACCCTTTGGCTGATCCATATAGATGGTTTCATCAAGATAGCCATTCAAAAAAGCTGTCTTGACATCCATCTGCCATATCTCATAGTCAAAATATGCTGCAATGGCTAGGAGTATCCGGATGGACTTAAGCATGGCTACCGGCGAGAAAGTTTCCTCATAGTCAACTCCTACCTTTTGGGTATAACCCTTAGCCACTAGCCTCACTTTATGTAGGATCTTGTTGTGATTTATAATGAAAAATCATTTGAACAACAACAAAATTGTAGGCGGAATTTCAAAATTTTTTATCATATCCATTTAATTCTAAATTAAACGTAAACCACAACGAGAGATACATGCATGATATATGTTTATAGACAAAGGAATAGAATAACAAACATACCTTTGTGACGATTGAATTAAAATGACCGCAAGGATCTTGTCTCACTATCTCACGTTCCGAGATGGAGAATTGCCGTGAAACAAGATCGTTGTGTAGGATCTTGTTGTGATTTATAGATGAAAAATCATTTGAACAACAACAATATTGTGGGCGGAATATCAAAAATTTTATCATATCCATTTAATTCTAAATTAAACGTAAACCACAATGAGAGATGCATGCATGATATATGTTTATAGACAAAGGATTAGAATAATACACATACTTTTGTGACGATTGAAATAAATGACCGCAAGGATCTTGCCACACTATCTCACGTTCCGAGATGGAGAATTGCCGTGAAACAAGATCGTTGATTTATCGACATGATCACACCAAAAACCACTCGTTGATTCAAGGCTATGACTCTATGGTATTTGGGATGAGAGAGTGGGCTCTTTTTACAAAAACCTAAGGAAACAATTTTCCTTCTATTATGTCTCTAAAATCCGGCCACCCTAGGAGAAAAGTGTGTGATATATATATATTTTTTTTTCTCAAGAAGTCTCTCTAGGGTTTTCAATAAAAAATCCTTATATAGGAGGAAATTCAAAAACTCAAACCCTAGATGGGATTTTCGAATTTCCCCTTCATCCTTGGATTAAAATCCGAAAATCCCTACATGGCTAGGGATTTCCAAATTTTCCTTCCCATTTTGGAGCAAAATTCGAAATCCCCTTATGGCAAGTGATTTCCGAATTTTCCCAAAATAATATCAACTTTCTCTCTCCTTTAGTTGCCAAATAAAATCATGTTTAAATTTTATTTTGAATTTTAAATTAATCACTATTAATTTCAAAATTCAAATTCATTCCTTTTATTTTTCAATTATCAAATAAATGAAAAATAACATAATGACTTTTTAAACATAATTGTATAACAAAATATTAGTTTCTATTTTCCCACTTATTAGAGCTAGCCTTGAGACCGAATGGACCCACATGAACAAAGCTATGGAATTACAATATTCGACTAACTTATCCCGATAAGTTATCGACATATTTAATTCTGACATCGCACGACTCCACTAAAAGTTTGATGCCGAATAATCTCTCGATTCATGTGCGCTATTTTTCTGATTGTGTTGATACAATTTATCACACGATCCACAGTGTAAATGCATTATTATCCTTCATAAATATCAGTGATCAGAATGGTATAGAATATTACCGTTTTACCATTCCAACCATTATTTCCTCAACTCCTTTATATGACTGTGAATAAGAAAGACATATGTTCGTAAGATGTCTCGCACATGTCACGATGTCTTAATCAATGAATATCATCATTGAATACCATGCCTAGTTTATTTATTCACACACTCGTCAATAAAGCATGAGGTGATATTATTTCTTACGAATTCCATATCTGTGAATCACATAACTCCAACTTAATTATGTCATGATCCCAATGACCGAGACGTCGTTCAAAAACTGCGAACTAATCTCATTGGTGAATCAAAGATCATGAGATATTAAGTTGAGCTATGCATTCACTTCAGGATTAAGATAATTATACAAATATACTTTAATTGTTACAATTAGGTTTAGAGTTTTGTAAACGGTTTTTACTCTAACCTAATCAGTCACATGGTCTATTCAACATGTTGTGAGCATGTCTAGATCAACCACAGAGTCCAACTCCCATGCTCTGAGACCAGCATCATATGGTTCGATCTAACAGTCATAATCGGATTCGATTGCGCAATCAATCCTAAGACTGCGAATATCTATTTTAAACTATATCAGAAGAGTTTGTCCGGCAGGGTTTCCCCGACTCTTCTTTCGTTGATAACAGTCTATGGACTAAGCAATATCACTAACACTCTTGAGTATGTGTCAAAACATAGCTTTATTTTATTTTATAAAATCAACAAAAACAATAATGTCTGACATTTGTCATTTCACAAATAACAAATTACATCCATTTCACAAATGGACACATTTCAACAAATATAAGTTTCTACTTTTCCATATGCTCCTCTATTTCTCTTGATGATCCACTTTCATCCAATGGGTTTTACCCCTTCGGGTAGACCTTCAAGTTGCCAGACTGAGTTAGAGTGCACAGACTCCATCTCGAGTTTCATAGCTGCTTGCCATTCTTCCTTATCAGAATCATCCATTGCATCCCTAAAGGTCGATGGATCCTCCTTACCGTCATCAGCAGTGACGATTTGGGCTTCCCCGGTATAACGGTTAGGTAACCCGCTTACCCTCCCACTACGACGAGGCGCCGTAGGAGTCTGATGAGGAACTGTGGTCTTTTCTCTGAGTGGTCTGACAACTCTTGTCGGATGTGGTCCGATCTCATCGGAAAGTAACTATTATAATACTATCTTACTTCTGGGCTTGAAATCTATCATATAGTCATGCTCCAGAAATGTGGCATTTGTCGACAAAAACACCTTTTGATCTTCAGGACTATAAAAGAAACCTCCCTTTGTCCCATCGGGATATCCTACAAACATACATACTTCTGACTTGGGTTCCAACTTCCCAATCTTTCCCTTCAGCACATGTCTTTGGACACCCCCCCATATCTTGCACGTGTCTCAAACTAGGTTTTCGACCGCACCACAACTCTAAGGGTGTTGTGAGGTACAGACTTAGATGGTACTCTATTCAGAATGTATGCGGCTATTTTTAGGGCATAACCCCAGAATGAAGTAGGTAGCGAAGAATAAATCAACATTGATCTCATCATGTCAAGCAAAGTCCGATTTCTCCTTTCGCCCAGGCGCGTCCAGGCCGCGGCCCCAGTGCGTCCCAGGCCGCGCCCCCAACAGCGGGCCAGGCCGAGCCCCGATGCGTGGCCGGGCCGCGGCCCAGTGCGGCCGGTGCGCTGGTGGCCCAAGTTCGGGATTTGATCCCGAGCGGGCCGAAGGTTCGAAACCCTCGTAAAGCGTGCCCGCAGAGCCCGAAAAGTTTCGGATCCCAAGGAAGGTGAAATCCAACCCGGAGACAAAAGAATGAAGCCAAGAATAAAGAATTCAAGAATCGAAGACCCGTTAATGTAACGGAAGAATATAATTATTGTAATTATTTATTTATTCGATTCGATTGAGTTGTAATTTATTTTTCCATGGGACCCGGTCAAATCCATCTCAATAGTTGATTGCATATATTTATATTTTATGTTGATAATTATATATTATATATGTCCATGCATATAACATGCCATGTAGATATAATGTGCCTACTCATATGTTTTTATAACATGCCATGCATACACGCGCATTCATTACTATTTATTTTATTTATTATAAAAGTGTTTTAGAAAAATAAAATAAAATAAGAACTATCTTATTTGAAAATCGATTTAATATGATTAAATTGATTTAGGTTGCAAAATTGATTTGCAAAATAATGTCACATGTGAAATTGAATTTAAAAGTTAAATTTTTGAATTTCACATATCTGAAAAATAAATTGTTTATTTTTCGATTTGAAAATCATGAGATATTGGTTTTCCAAACAAAATACATATTTGCAAAATAATGAGTGGGAGAGGGTTGTATGACAATACGACCCACTGGTCTCCATCATTAGTTCAACACCGTGAGATTCGAAAGGGGCTTCGCGGCGGCACCGATTCCGCACTCCCTACGAAAAGTGTTCTTTCGGATCAATAACAAGGTTGACTTCCTAGCGATAGGATTCAAGGATGTATTTCCAGTTTGACCTAGCCTACGGCGGCACTCCGGAGTTACGTCTGTAGAATCTGAAATGATGGGTTACACTCATGAAGATATAATCAAATTGTTGATTATATTTTTGACCAAAATTAACGGTAGTTGATAAATATGAAAATATGAGATATTTTGATTATATTTATTAATTGAGAAGGTCTCGGTTCAATTTGCGATATTTTGACCTACCCTACGGCGGCACTATATTCGTGGTAAATTGAATTATCATTGGCACCCAGAATTAAAACATGATTTATGTATTTTTCATGTGCATCATGCATCATATTTAATTGTGCCAAAATTAACATGCCTTGATATTCATGCACATAAATTGATTAGATGAATATTCTATTTATTCCCAAAGAATATGTCGAATCCCATAATCACACTACTAGCGATCAAAAAAAATTAGACGGTGATAATTATGCTAAGTGGAAAAGTAACATGAACATACTATTGGTCTGCGAAGACTATAAGTTTGTCCTAGCGGAGGAATGTCCTCCTGAACCCGCGACTAATGCATCCAAAACGTAAAGGGAGCCTTTTGATCGCTGGATCAAGGCCAACAATAAAGCAAAGTGCTTTATCTTTGGCCAACATGATGAGCGATATGCCGCAAGAAGCATGAGGAGATGGAGACTGCTTATGAGATAATGGAGTCTCTAGAAGTCATGTTCGGCGCTCCTTCTGAAAAGGCTCGTTCGGATGCCGTAAGGGCTTTCATGAATGATAAGATGAAGAAAGGTTCTTCAGTCAAGGCACATGTTTTGAACATGATTGATCACCTCCACGATGCGGAGCTCAATGGTGCCAGAATCGATGAAGCCACCCAAGTTGGCATCATCCTGGAAAGCCTATCCCCTGACTTTCATGAGTTCGTGAACAACTTTGTTATGAACAAAAAGAAGTGCAATCTCACTGAACTCATGAATGACCTGCAAAACTTTGAATCCACTAACAAAAGAAGGGGAGGAGAAGCAAATGTTGTAGTTGCAGGAAGTTCTGGTAAAACAAAAGGAAAAACCAGAACCAGGGAAAAGCGAAGGAGAAAAAGGAACAAGGTAAATCAGATTTACTAGTTCTTGAAACATGTTTAGTAGAGGGTGATATCTCAACCTGGATAATTGATTCGGGAGCAACTAATCATGTTTGTTTTTCTTTGCAAAGTCTTAGTTCTTATACTGAGTTAGCCGATGGGGACTACACGATGAAAGTAGGCAATGGCGCAAGAGTTTCGGTAAAAGCAGTGGGAGAAGTTAGACTTCATTTTAGGGAAAATAAATTTTTAGTTTTGAACAATGTTTATTTTATTCCAGACATTCGCAGAAATTTGATTTCTGTGGCCAAATTATTTGAACAAATATTTAAAGTTTATTTTGATAATGAATTTGTTCATATTTCTCGAAATGGTTTAAATATTTGTTCTGGACGTCTGGATGATGGTTTATATTGTATAAAACCAATCCGTAATTCACTGCTTAACACTGAAATGTTCAGAGTTGCCGAACCTAAGAATAAAAAGCAAAAGATTTCTCACGAGAATAACACATATCTGTGGCACCTTAGACTTGGTCACATTAACCTAAATAGGATTGAAAGACTGGTAAAGGATGGTCCTTTGTGTGAGCTAAAAGTTGGCGAGCTTCCAGTCTGTGAATCTTGTTTGGAAGGTAAAATGACCAAGAGACCTTTTACAGCAAAAGGAGTGAGAGCTACAGAACCCCAACAGCTGATACATTCAGATGTATGTGGACCGTTAAACATCCAAGCTAGAGGAGGTTACGAATATTACGTCACCTTTATTGATGACTATTCGAGATATGGTTATGTTTACCTGATGCAACGGAAATCTGAAACTTTTGGAAAGTTTAGAGAATTCCGAGTAGAAGTTGAAAAATAATTAGGTAAACCAATCAAGACACTTCGATCAGATCGGGGGTGGGGTGAATACCGGACCAAGAGTTCCGGGATTTCTTGATTGAAGAAGGTGTGGTATCCCAATTGATCGCACCGGTACACCACAAAGAGAATGGTGTGGCCGAAAGGAGAAATCAGACTTTGCTCGACATGATAAGATCAATGTTGAGTTATTCTTCACTGCCTACTTCTTTTTGGGGTTATGCCCTAAAAACCGCTATGTATATTCTGAATCTAGTTCCATCTAAATCTATACCTAGGACACCCCTAGAGTTGTGGAATGGTCAAAAACCTAGTTTGAGAGACATTCGCATATGGGGGAGTCCAGCACACGTGCTGAGGCAAAAGAACGGGAAGTTGGAACCAAGGTCAGAAGTATGCATCTTTGTGGAATACCCACAAGGGACAAGAGGAGGACTGTTTTATAGTCAAGCAGATCAAAAGGTGTTTGTATCGACAAATGCCACATTTCTGGAGCATGACTATATGATAGATTTCAAGCCCATAAGTAAGATAGTATTAAAGAGTTACTTTCCGGATGAGATCGGACCACAATCGACAAGAGTTGTCGAACCACTCGAGAGAAAAGACCACGGTTCCTAATCGGACTCCAGTGCACCTCGTCGTAGTGGGAGGGTAAGCACGTTACCCGACCGTTATACGAGGAAGCCCAAATCGTCACTAGCTGATGACGGTAAGGAGGATCCATCGACCTTTAAGGATGCGATGGATGATTACGATAAGGAAGAATGGCAAGCGACTATGAAACTCGAGATGGAGTCTATGCACTCTAACTTAGTCTGGGAACTTGTAGATCTACCCGAAGGGGTAAAACCCATTGGATGCAAGTGGATCTTCAAGAGAAAGAGAGGAGCGGATGGAAAAGTAGAGACTTTTAAAGCAAGGCTAGTGGCTAAGGGTTATACCCAAAAGGAGGGAGTTGACTATGAGGAAACTTTCTCGCCGGTAGCCATGCTTAAGTCCATCCGGATACTCCTGGCCATTACAAAGATATTTTGACTATGAGATATGGCGGATGGACGTCAAGACGGCTTTTTCGAATGGCTATCTTGATGAAACCATCTATGGATCGACCCAGAGGGGTTACATAGTGGAAGGCCAACAGCAGAAAGTCTGCAAACTGCAAAGGTCCATTTATGGACTAAAGCAGGCTTCTAGATCATGGAACATCAGGTTTGATGAGGCTGTAAAGTCTTATGGATTTGATCAAAACATTGATGAACCATGCGTCTACAAGTATAAGAAAGAACAGAAAGTGGTCTTCTTAATTCTTTACGTCGATGACATCCTACTCATAGGGAATGATGTGGGAATGATGACAGATGTAAAGGATGTTGGTTGCCGAATCGAATTCGACGGCGAAAGCGCAGCGGAAAGGCGGATTGTGTATAACAAAAATTTTCATAAAACCTTTGATATACTTTATAGATTATATTAATTTATACACGAATAAATTAATCTCATTAATTCATTTATTAAGAACTCAATTTGGAAAAATACCTGGAGGCTGACTCGGTTGATAACTTGAGTTCTTTGACCTCGAACAATCCTTGATCCAAAGCTTTGTGTTTAGAAAACCAATGTCTTCCACGTCAATTCCTAGAATCCACGAAGACGTGTGTGTGGGCACACATGAGACAAAACGGGTTACAATAAACACTCGAATTTCCACAAACACCAACGCATGCACGATGTGGAATTTTTGGAGAAAAACATTTTTCCTTCCTCTCTACTTGAGAATTTCGGCCACTAATCCCATTAGGGCTGAAAAATTGCTTCAAAAATTACTCTAGAGAAATTTCGGCCACCTCTAAAATTAGGGCAAAAAAGCATTCCGAAAATTGTCTCAAAAATAGTATTTAGAGAGTAGAAGTCAAACTTCTAAAAGGAATCTTATCTCTATCTCTAAGATAAAGCTTGTTAATTATCTCCTATTTGAATTTGGAACAAAAAATCCCTTCCCCTTATCCTTAAGGTGGCCGGCCACACTAGAAGGGTTTATCCCTATGTGTGGCACCTATTATAGATAAGGAAGGAAGAGATTTTATCCTTTATCCAGTAGTTCAATTTTAATTCTGATTCAAATTTGAATTTAAGTCAAACTTAAATTAATTTGAATTCTAAATTGAACAACTTATCAAATAAGTTTAAATGGATAAATCTAGATGTGTTCAAATTCAAATTTAAATAATCACATTATTTAAATAATAATTAATTCTTAATTAATTATTTCCGAGTGTTTAATTTTAGAATTCCGTAATTCTAAAATTCCCATTTTGTCCTCTATGTCCGTAGAATTACTAGACGACGCGGGGACTAATGGACCTATAATCCCGAGCTCCAATAGAATTAATAATCAATTAAACACTTTAATTAATTAATTAATTCTATTAATTCCGATAGTTACTCCACTATAAACTTGGAATTGCACTCTCGAAATTATAGATATAAATTACTTCTAAACTGTGAAGTGTCCATTTGATATAGTCATTACATATAGATCAATCCTCCATAAATAATTCATAATTAGAGCCAGGTAGAATCCGTTAACCTCTCTAATTATATCTTTATCCTTGAGTACCATTGATTCTCTAATGGACAGTGATTCATAAAACACATTCATGAATCGGAGCTCCTACTGGTCCAAGTACCGAATCAACCCTCAAGAGAATTATTTATCTACTTCTTTCTCAAGAAGGAATGGATTCCATCTCGTATAATAACATTCCCAGCTACCTACTTCATCATGTCTCCAAAATACAAGGAATAGGATTCAGGGTCTCGGAATCCGTACCGAGTAAATCAAAAGACACAAATCCATAAATAGGAGTCTCTGTTAAGAACTCGGATTAAGATCATTCTATATATGACCATCGATAGACTCAATTAGAATTTCTATACTTAACGGAAATTATTAGAAATTCATATTGTGTCTGTGTCCTTGTTCCACATAATCTCATTATGCGAAATACACTCATTCAATATCTCACCATATTAACAAAGTCACGGATAACACATTTCCATTCTAAATAGAATGACATGTATTAATAATGTTTTAATTAAAGATTCCAAACTTTAATTAAATTCATTATGAACATTGCTTTTTGATTATTATCCTTAAACATTATCCTCTCGTATATAACACTTATATACAATGTTTAAGGTTACATAAATAATCATGGAATTTTCATTGATATTCATAAAATATTCATAAATATATGCACATAAAATAATGAATAAACTCTTTTATTAAATAAATAATAAATGTCCTATTACATCTCATGCTTCTAGGACACCATTCCCAACAATCTCCCACTTGTCCTCAAGGCGGTAGGATATGTCTCGGATCCCGAAACTTTCTAGGTGTCTATGACCGATCTATGCTCGGAACAATTTCCGGATCGGTTAAGAATTTTCTAGAGTCGTTGCTTTCTTTTGTCGCTTCACAAGCTGCTACACATTAACTCTTAATGATAAAATTAGCAATCACACTTTGCCAACAACCTTTCTTGTGATGACTCCTTCACCTAGTGTGAACACGCACTCGGATGTTGACTCTCAAAATCCACGTATGACTCATAGTCAAAGTCTATGTATCCAAAGGAAAGACTACTCTTTCACCGACTAAACTATCTTATAGTTTCTTTATTTTCCTTATATACTTAAGGATACACTACACGACCACTCAATGATCGGATCTTGAGTTCAACCGACAACGACTAACTACTCCCACCGAATATCATATATTCGGGCTTGTAAAGAATAAGAACATCTTCTTTTCTTTCATTTGAAACATCTTGGTTTTGATCAAATCCATAAGACTTAATAGCCTCATCAAACCTGATATTCCATGATCTAGAAGTTTGCTTCAATCCATAAATGGATCTCTACAGTTTTGCAGACTTTCTGCTCTAGGCCTTTCTCTATGTAACCCTCTGGCTGATCGATATAGATGGTTCCCTCAAGATAGCCATTCAAAAAAGCTGTCTTGACATCCATCTGCCATATCTCATATTCAAAATATGTTGTTATGGCTAAGAGTATTCGGATGGACTTAAGCATGGCCTCCGGTGAGAGAGTTTCCTCATAGTCAACTCCCTCTTTATGGGTGTAACCCTTAACCACTAGCCTTGCTTTATGAGTCTCTACTTTTCCATCCGCTTATCTTATTCTCTTGAAGATCCACTTGCATCCAATGCATTTTACCCCTTCGGGTAGATCTACAAGTTGCCAGACTGAGTTAGAGTACATGGACTCTAGTTCGAGTTTCATAGATGCTTGCCACTTTTCCTTATCAAATCATCCATCGTAGCTTCAAAAGTCAACGGATCCTCCTTACCATCATCAACAGTGATGATATGTGTTTCCTCAGTATACCGGTTAGGTAACTTGCTTACCCTCCCACTACAATGAGGTGCCACTAGAGTTTGATTAGGAATCGTGATCATTCTTAGCGTTCCAACAACTCTTGTCGGTTGTGGTCCAATCTTATTGGAAAGTAACTTTTCCAGAACCTTTTAGCTTCTAGGCTTGAAAACTATCATATAGTCATGCTCTAGAAACGTGGCATTTGTCATACAATTACCTTTGATTCTTATGACTATATAAAATAATCATTCTTTTGTCCCCATTGCATATCCCACAAACATGCATGTTTACGATCTTAGTTCCAACTTCCCGCTATTGTTTCATCACATGAGCGGACACCCCCATATGTGAATACGCTTCAAAACCGACTTTCGACCATTCCACAACTCTAGGGGTGTCTTTGGTATAGACTTAGATGGTACTAGATTCAAAACATACATGGTGGTTAAATAGGGCATAATCCCGAATGAAGTAGGAAGTGAAGAATAACTCAACATTGATCTCATCATGTCGAGCAAAGTCTCGATTTCTCATTTCGGCTACACCATTCTGCTGTGGTGTACGGGTGTAGTCAATTGGGATACCACACTTTCTCCAATCAAGAAATCCTGAAAACTCTTAGTCCGGTATTCATCCCCTCAATCTAATTGAAGTGTCTTGATTGGTTTACCTAATTGTTTTTCAACTTCTCTTTCTAATTCTCTAAACTTTCTAAAAGTTTCAGATTTCCGTTGCATTAGGTAAACATAACCATATCTTGAATAATCATCAATGAAAATGATGAAATATTCGTAACCTCCTTTGTCTTGGACGTTTAACGGTCCACATACATCCGAATGTATTAGTCAAGAGGTTATGTGGCTCTTTCTCCTTTCGTCATGGAAGGCCCGTAGTCATTTTGCCTCCCAGACAAGATTCATAGGCTGGACGCTCACTAACTTTTAGTTCGCATAAAAGACCATCCTTTACCAGTCTTTAAATCGTGTTTAGGCTAATATGACCAAGTCTAAGATGCCACATATATGTGTTATTTATCGTGAGAGATCCTTTGCTCCTTATTCTTAAGTTTTGGCAACTTTTGAACTTTTCAATATTTTTTACAGTGAGCCAGGCATCGGTTTAAACGATATAAACCATTTTCCAAATATCCAGAACATATATCGGAACCATTCCGAAAGATGTGGACTAGATTTTTATTTAAAAACAATTGTTCAAATAATTTGGAATTAGAAATCAAATTTCTGTTTATGCTTGGAGGGAAATAAACATTGTTCACAACAAGGTATTTCCAAAATTGAAGTCTAACTTCTCCCACTGCTTTTTGCCAATATCCTCATGGTATTCCCACTTTCATCGCGTAGTCCCTGATGGCAAGTTCTTTGTAAGAACTAATATTTTGCAAAGAAAACCAAAACATGATTAGTTGCTCCCGAATCAACTATCCAGGATGAGGAATCACCCTCCACTAAAGATGTTTTTAGAATTAGTAAATCTTATTTACTTTGATTCATTTTCTTTGTTTAGGTGGAAACAATTTCCATTTAAGCGCTAAAACTTAATAAAGAAAACAAACATGATTAGTTATTCCAGAATCAACTATTCAGGATAAGGAATCATCCTTTTTACTAAACATGTTTTAAGAACTAGCAAATCATATTTGCTTGAGTTCCATTCTTTATTTCGGTGGAAACGACTTTCCTTGTAAGAACTAAGACTTAATAAAGAAAACAAACATGTGTAGCAACTCCCGAATCTACTATCCAAGAATAAGGAATTACCCTTTTTACTAAACATGTTTCTAGAACTAGCAAATCGTATTTGCTTGATTCCTTTTCCTTTATTTTATTGGAAACGACTTTCCTTTTGTCTTTTACTCAGGCCCTTACAGTATTTAGCCAACCCTTTTGTTTTATGGATTTTCAGATACGGTATCTGATGACTGCATTATCTCATAAGCTGTCTCCATGCCTTCATACTTCTTGTGAATTACCACGCACAACCCTAGCCAACAGTTAGCTACTGTATTTTCATTAAGGACAGGAGGACAATCCTCCATTTGGGACAAACTTATATTCATCACATGAATGTAAGTTGTTTACGTTACTTTACCACTCGCATAGTTTATCTCTAGTCAGTGTTACAGTTTTGTATAGTGAGATTATAGGAATTGACATATTGCTGGAAATAAGTAGAATATTCATCTAATCAATTTATGTGCATGAATATCAAAACATGTGAATTTAGGCACAATTAAATATGATGCATGATGCACATGAAAAATACATAAATCATGTTTTAATTTTAGGTGCCAACGATAATCCAATTTACCACAAATAAAGTGTACCTTTGGGTAGTCAAATTATTTGCAAATTGAACCGAGACCCTTCTCAGTTAATAAATATAGTCAAAATATCTCATATTTTCATATTTATTAACTACCGTTATTTTAGTCAAAATATAACCAACAAACTTTGATTATATCTTTATGAGTGTAAACCACCGTTTCAGATCCCATAGACTTAACTCCGGATTGCTACCTTTGGGTAGTCAATTCGAAAATACATCCTGAAATCCTATCTCTAGGAAGCCAACCTTGTTATTGATCCGACAAGAACACTCTCCTTTAGGAGGGCGATTCAATGTCGCCGCAAAGCCCCTCTCCGGATCTCACGGCGTTGCGCTAACGATGGAGATCAGTGGGTCGTATTGTCATACAACCCTCTCCCACTCATTATTTTGCAAATATGTATTTTATTTGAAAATCATCGCATGTTTTTCCAATCCCGATAAATAAACAATTTATTTTTCGGATATGTGAAATTCTAAAATTTAACTCTTAAATTCAATTTCACATATAACATGATTTTGCAAACTAATTTTGCAACTTAAATCAATTTAATCATATTAAATCGATTTTAGCGCATGGTTCTTATTTTATTTTATCCTTTTAAAACTCTTTTAAATAAATAAAATAAATAATAATAAATGCGCATATATGCATGGCATGTTATAAAACATATGAGTAGGCACACTATATCTATATGGCATGTTATATGCATGGACATATAATATATAATTATCAACATAAAAATAAATATATGCAATCATCTATTGAGATGGATTTGACCGGGTCCCATGGAAAAATAAATTACAACTCAATCGAATCGAATAAATAAATAATTACAATAATTATATTTTTCCGTTACATCAACGGGTCTTCGATTCTTGAATTCTTTATTCTTCGGCTTCATTCTTTGTCTCCGGGTTGGATTTCACCTTCCTTGGGATCCGGAACTTTTCCGGGCCCGTCGGCACGTTTACGAGGGTTTCGGAAACCTTCGGGCCCGTTCGGGATCAAATCCCGAACTTGGGCCGCAAGGCACGCTGGGCCGCGGCCTGGGCCGTGGCCTGAGCCGCGGCCTGGCCACGCGCTGGGGGGCGGCCTGCCCCGCGCGCTGGGGCGCGGCCTGGACACGCCTGGGCCGCGGCCGGGACGCGCCTGGGCCGCGTCCTGGCCGCGCCTGGGCCGCGTCCGGGACGCACCTGGGCCGCGTCCTGGCCGCGCCTGGGACGCGCCTGGGCCGCGTCCGAGACGCGTCTGGGCCGCGATTTCCAGAATTTTTCTGGGCAGTTTCTGGGCTTCTTTGAAGGCTTCAAATATGATCTTCAAGGCCTCCTTCTTGATTCAAAATCTTAAACCCTAATTCTACCCATATCCTAGAATTACAATAATTCTAATCCCGAATTAAATTACAAATAATTTTATTAACGAATGAATATAACCGATCCATGGAACCATATAATTAACGACCAAATCCATCATCCATACATTCATCATCATGAATAAAAATAAACATCCATAAATGCAAGTGCCTACTCATCACATACATACATATTCAATTATCAAATAATCGAAGCATAAATTAATATCGTCTATAGACCGCTCTGATACCAATTGTTGGTTGCCGAATCGAATTCGACGGCGGAAGCGCAGCGGAAAGGCGGATCGTGTATAACAAAAATTTTCATAAAACCTTTGATATACTCTATAGATTATATTAATTTATACACGAATAAATTAATCTCATTAATTCATTTATTAAGAACTCAATTTGGAAAAATACCTGGAGGCTGACTCGGTTGATAACTTTAGTTCTTTGACCTCGAACAATCCTTGATCCAAAGCTCTGTGTAATGACCGGGAAAATATTCAGTCAAAATCGGACAGTCCGGTATTTGACCGTAATTATTCCCGGAACAGAAAGTAGTAGAAATATTGATGTAATCAGGAAAGTGTTATGTAGAAACTTTATATACGGGGTAAAATCACCCGAAAAGTGTAAAGTTGTAATCTGAATATTATTCTGAGAGAAAATTCGTAAATATCGGTTGTGAATAGTAAAATATCGGTTAAAAGTTAGAAATTTTAACAGTATATTCTAGTTATGAAAAAAGCTGAAATATTTGGTAAATGACCAAATGACCAGCTTGAAAAAGAGTAGAAATATTAGAAGTAAGGAAAATGACAAAAGTTCCTGAAAATGCAATTTTCCCGATTCGATTAAAGCGGAAATCTGAAAAAAATGAGTACCGCGAGGGCAATGCGTTTTGGGCAATTTTGGATTGTTTAAAATGAAAATTTCAGAAAAGAAATTGACTATTGAGATTCCCAAGAGAAGTGGGTTGAATATGAGAAATTTGACCCAGGGTGCTCGGCGGTCGAAAAGCGATATAGAACCCGTGTGCGGGTGTGCAATTATCGGTGCGGAAAGAGACTCGTTTTGAAAAACGGAAAGTTTGGTCTCGACAAGAAAAATGTGAGGAACACGGAACCACTTAAATTAAGTGTGAAACTTAATTAGAATTAGTCAAATTAAATTATAGAAATTAAAGTGATTTCTTTAATTTAATTTAGAAAGTAATGTGAGATATTTTTAGAAATATTATTATAATATTCATTATTACATTAAAGAGTCCTACGGAAGCACATTAGAACACAAAGTGTTCTATTTTCCTAAGGGTGGCCGAGAGACTAGAGAAAAGAGAGAGAAAAGAGAAAAAATCAAGGAAAATCAAGGAATCACCCGTTTTTGCCGAAATTTCTTCCGTTCAATCCGGTGGAAATATAACCCGAGGCATTCTAGCGGAGAATCTCAACTTTTCAAGGTAAGATTTCGGATTTTTCATGAGAAATTGCTTGCTTTTTCGTTTTTGTGAATAGTAACTCATCTCGGGAAAAATCCGTAAAACTGAAAAACGAAACCGAGGTTTTGTCGGGGACTACGATAGGAGTTTAATGTGCAAGTATTGAAAGGATTGAACAATTTTTTTTGGATTTACACTAAAAATCCGAAAATCCCTAGAAATGGAGGAAATGTATTTTTGTTCAATTTATGTAGCAATTTGTGTTCAGGAATGTGAATCTGGACTACAGGTACCGAAATCGGAAGTAAAACGAGTTATTGAAAACTCGGAAATGAGGAAAATTAAAGCGAAACTCTGCGAAAATTTCCTAAAATCTAGTTAACAAGCAATGAGTTAGGCATCTGATTCTAGTGAATGGATAACAGTTTTAAACCTCGGAAACGAATAGATTAAGATTCAGAAACTGAGATACACGAATATGTGTAAATTGCCTCTTGAGCTAGAATTCGGCCTTAAGGGGAAAAAGTCCATAAATGAGTTTGAAATTAGATTTAAGAATCTAAGTATGAGGAATTGTGATTGGAATAGGGAATTGATACCTATTTCCATGAAACAGGTTTTGGCACGAGAGCTGAAGCAACAAGAAAGAACTTCAAGCAAGCGGGTATCCTAGCGGATTACCGGTAAGTATAGACATATATGTTTGTCTGGACTCGAGTAAGCTATAGTTAGACTTAGAACTATTAATTTACTTATGTTCCTAAGTCTATGTGATTACATGTGATTATACATGTTTGGAGGGCTTAATGCTCTAGATTTCAGAAGGGCGATATATGGTTACCCTTATGCATAGTTAAAAGACTGACGGGTCGTCGGCCTCCACAAGGGAGGAAAATCTCACAGAGTAGAGATTCCGACTTGACCAGACAGTAAGTAATGAGCCAGTAAAGTAAAAGACCGACGGGTCGTCGGCCTCCATAAGGGAGAGAAATTTCACAAGAGTAGAGATTCCGACTAGACCAGCCAATAAAGTAAGAACAGAAAAGATAGAAAGTAGTTTAAAGCATGTTTCACACGAGCATATTTGCATCATAACTCTTAATGTAATTTCTATTAGTTTATGATGTATGCATGTTTATACTAACGAGCGTTAGCTCATCGGTTTACTCGTGTGCGGGTAACAAAGGTAAGCGGCCCAGTCATATAGTGGTTTGCTTGATGGACATCTTGAGGCAAGGGTGGCGGAAATGTCATGGGTGCACGGGAGTGGTCTTTACTACGCTCGCTTAGAAATTAAATTCATTGCAAGTTAATGTAATATAGAATAATAGTATGTATGTTTAGTTCTAAGAAGAAGATATTACAACCATTGTCTTAGTAAAGAACAACGGACTGTAATAAGTTAAGACAAGTTTCGGGAACTAGTATGATACCGAATCTTTAAAGTAATAGCAAGATGTGTTATTGGTGTATCAACATAACATGTTAAGACCCGAGGGTTAAGGTAAAGAAAAAAAAAATTTACCCGCAATTGAACGTAAATTAAGGAGACAATAGTCTAACAATGAATAATGAATTAGACTATAACTTAGCCCATTAGTAGTAGTATAAGGAATAAGCGACCGCGCGAGGGGGCGCGGGCCGCCACGATTAATGTCGAGCGGCGTTCCTACTCCCGCCATGACAAGTCCCGCACCTATGCTTCTGCGCGGTCCGGTAAATTAGTTTATGAACTAAAACTAAGAATTTCTTATTTCTTTTTTTGCAAGACAGAGGCGGTACTAATGGATCGATCATATCCATCATCCCGGTTAGCGCCCACACCACAAGAGAATACGTTGTGGGGACGGGTAAGAATGTTTCTAATGTCACGGTTCCGACAAACAGAGAGGTCGGTACCCACTCTGTAGATGTAGCCATCCACCGCCTGATCGGGAGTTAAGGGCTCTAGAGCCCGTGGCGGCTAAGGCTGCACACCGAGCAAGTAGAGTTGTTTTGACTACAGTGTCGAGCCGCAACCAGTTCTACACCGTAATCCACCTTCCTTTGATGGGCTTTCACATCCCACTAGAATTAGGGATTGGTTGCACCGTGTCGAGTATGTGATACGAGCTTGTGACATAGCTCGAGAGGAGTGGATTGTACTCACAATGAGTTTATTAGAGGGCAATGCCCCAATCTTTTGGCAAGCTTTGGATGAGGACGGAATAGCGTAGATGCAATGGGAAGAGTTTTGCCACATGTTGAAGCATCGGTTTCTTCCCAGGTCATGCCATCTGAGTCGGCACCACAGCAGTGGAGACACAGTAGTCGTGAGTGTAGCCGTGACCTACACCCAAGCTCGAGAGTTTATCATACAAGCCGAGAGGAGAGTATGAGATCGGATGAGGCCGTTGTAGCCTATATATCGAGAGTTTTGACAGAGGTACTAGCTCGAATCGAACTTTTAATCTAAGTGAGGATGAGCGGTGTCGATCCTATGGAGAGGTCCGATTTTAAGAGTACCAGCGTCGGCTAGTTCCGCGATCGGATCAGACCCTTACACAATTTATCGCCGAGGCGGCATTGTGAGCACCACCGCTAGAGGAGAGGACACGGCCAACGGTGGTTAGGCGAGACTTCCCGCTTTCCAATACCCGTATTAGGAGACATGACGCTGAAGCCACTACCTCTCAACAACGATCGAGACCCAAGATAGAGGCAGCGGACGAGCCTATGGCCGTTCGGCGAAGATGGACCTACGCTTGGGACCGTTGGTGAGGAAGCTAGTGGTAAGCCTCGGTGGATCCCGAGGAGGATTCGGGAAGACCTCGAGGAGGATCCGGAGGAGGATCCCGAGGAACACGTAGATGATGAGGATTAAGTTAGGACTTAGCGTCTTATTTATTTAAATATGATGCAATGTTATGTAAATAGTATTGAGAAACTTAGACTAATGATGTTTTATGTATGATGTGATATGTATGGAATGGGACATACATAATAGATTTGAATGAAAGGCTTAAAAACCTTTACTTTTGTGACGATTTGTATATGATGTGATATGCATGATATGGGGCATGCATAATAGGAGAACATATAGAATGTATGTTTTGCTAATTTATATGAGAATGAATGATAGTTAAAGTATTGCAAGCCAAGGAACTTTTGAAGCAGTTCTTCTTGCACTTAGACAAACGATGTTGCTCTTTAAGTGATATAGACACAGCAACATGGTTCGTGCACGTCAAGAGAGAACACAAGCAGAAAAGAATCCTCCAGCACCAGACCTAGCTGAAGAAGTAGCAGGTCTGAGGGGGCAAATAGCAGCCCAGGCTGAGGAAAGCAGACAGTTACGAGAATTGCTTACCCAGTTGATACAGGGTCAGCAGGTTGGAGGAGCACCCCCTCCGCAGGCGGTTCCAGCACAAGCCGCCCAACCTGAGCAACCCGCAGAGAGGGTTGAACCCCAAGAGCCAGTAAGGGGTGAGATGGGGTACCGAGAGATGGTCCCAAGGGAACCATTGTATGTGAGGTTTAAGAGAATGGCACCTCCAGAGTTCGATGGATCAACAGATCCACTTGAGGCTGAGGAATGGTTAGCATCCATTCAAACAGTGTTTAAGTTTACGGAACTCACTGACAGGGAGAAGATTCAGTGCGCCACTTTTGTATTAAAGAATGATGCCCGCTATTGGTGGGAATCAGTGTGCGCCAGAAGGAATGTGAGACAAATGTTGTGGGATGAATTCCTATGGGAATTTAACTGTAAGTATTACAACTTAGAAGCCCTGAAGACTCAACAGAATGAGTTCAACAATTTTAAGCAGGGCGACTAGACAGTTGTAGAAGCATGCCGATGATTTGATCAGTTGGCACGACTGTGTCCTCAGTTAGTTCCCACAGAGGAAGAAAAGGTTAGGAGGATGGTTAATATGCTCCGAGGAGATATAGCCACCGTTGTGGAAAGTGGGGAGTATCCACCAACCACGGTAGCCGATCTAGTGAATCGGGCAATACGTGTGGAGCATAACATTGCAAAATCTAGAGAGGATAGGGCAAGCCTTTAAGACAGCACTACCATCAGGTGATGCGTTGTTGTCTAGTCACTGGTTACGTCACGTACTAGTAGAGATAGCAGGAAGAGAACTAAGTGCGGACCTAGTTGTTCTGAACTTAGTAGATTATGATGTGATCCTAGGAATTGATTTTCTAAGAAAGTATAATGCTACAATAGACCTGTAGAAAGAAAAGGGTAGTTTTTCACGGAAAGGAGAACATGTGTTTGAATATATGGGTTCCACATCGGGACACCCATACATTTTATTAGTTCCTAGAAGCCGAGACGATTGATTTCTAGCGGATGCACTTTGGATATTTGGCGTATGTGGTGGATAGGAACCATGAGGGGACACATCAACCAAAGACGCGTTCCCATAGTCAAGGAGTTCCTAGATGTTTTTCGGAGGAACTACCCGGACTTCCTCGGATCGGGAAATAGCTTTTGAGATAGAGCTTCTCCCTAGCACCACACTAATATCCAAAGCACCGTGCAGGATGGCTCCAGTGAACCCAAAAGAGTTCTGGGGTTTAACTCCAAGAGATGTTAGACAAAGGCTTCACCAGTGAGAAGTTCGCCATGGGGAGCTCCAATCCTCTTTGTCAAAAAAGAAGGATGGCACGCTTGATGTGCATAGATTATAGAGAGCTCAACAAAGTCACCATCAAGAACAAGTACCCGTTGCCACGAATCGATGACTTGTTCGACCAGTTGAAGGGAGCTACCACGTTTTCGAAGATAGACCTTCGATCGGGGTATCATCAACTCAAGATTAGAGAAGAAGACATTCCCAGAACGGCATTCAGAACTCGGTATGGACACTATGAATTCTTAGTGATGCCGTTTGGACTTACAAATGCCCCAGCGGCGTTTATGGACCTTATGAACAGAGTCTTCAGAGAGTATTTAGATAAGTTTCTTATTGTTTTCATCGATGACATCCTTATATACTCACGAGATCCAAAGGAGCACGCAGAACATTTGAGGATCGCACTACACACGTTGAAGAAACATCGACTATATCACGAAGTTTTCTAAGTGCGAGTTCTGGTTAGATAAAGTCCACTTCCTCGGACATGAAGTATCCAAGGAAGGAATCACCGTGGATCCAGCAAAGGTTGAAGCGGTTGAGAAGTGGCAAGTTCCAAAGAGTGTTACGGAAATTCGATGTTTCCTAGGATTGGCAGGGTATTACAGAAGGTTTGTAGAGGGATTTTCTCGTCTTGCAGCTCCTCTCACTGCCTTAACCAGAAAAGATAGAAGGTATGAATGGACAGATAGATGTGAACAGAGTTTCAGAGAGATCAAAAGAAGATTAATTAGTGCTCCAAAGACTCACGATCCCGGAAGAGGGAGAAAAATTTGACATCTCTGTGATGCCTCAAAGACAGGACTAGGAGCCGTGTTGATGCAAAATGGCAAGGTCATTGCTTACGCATCTCGGCAACCCCGAAGGATCACGAGCGAAATTACCCAACACATGATCTTGAGTTAGCCGCAGATAGTTTTTGCGCTTAAGTTATGGCGGCATTACCTATATGGGGTTCAATGCAAAATTTATACAGACTATCAGAGCCTAAAGTACTTCTTCACGCAGAAGGAGCTTAATATGAGACAAAGAAGATGGCTTGAACTTGTGAAGGACTACGATTGTGAAATCCTTTACCATCCAGGTAAAGCCAATCGAGTAGCAGACGCTTTGAGTAGAAACCCAGCACTACGGACTCCAGTGGAGACCAAATTGTTGTTCAAGCAGCTTCAACAAGAGATTAAACTCCTAGACCTCGAATTAATCTCTGGTAAGTTAGCTTCTCTGAGGCTGCAACCTGTGCTACAGGACAAGATACGAGAAGCTCAGAAAGGTGATCCAATTATGGATGGATACAGGAAGGAGATAGTAGATAATGCAAGGTCTAATTTCAGCCTTTCAAAGGACGGAATTCTCCTATACCAAAGAAGAATTTGTGTACCGGATCAAGAGGGGATCAAGAAGCGACATACTTGCGTCGGGCGCACAAAGACGCCATATTCCGTAGACACAGGTGCCACCAAAATGTATCAAGATTTGAAACAACATTTTTGGTGGAGGGAATGAAGAATGACATAGTTGACTATGTTAGTCGCCGCTGACATGCCAAAAGGTCAAAGCGAACATCAAAGACCAGCTGAAGCTTACATGACCACTAGAGATCCCGGAATGGAAGTGGGAACACTTAGCCATGGACTTTGTAACCGGACTTCCGAGAACCAAATGAGGGATACGATGCCATTTGGGTAGTCGTGGATCGGCTAACGAAATCGGCGCATTTCATTCCGATCAAGATAACTTACTCCTTAGAGAGGTTAGGCGAGTTATATGTGGCTAAGGTAGTAAAGCTACATGGAGTACCCGATTAGTATAGTGTCGGATAGAGACAACCGATTTACCTCCAATTTTTGGAGAAGTGTTCGAAGCGATGGGGTCGAATGCGCTATAGCACGCTGTTCCATCCCAGACGGATGGGCAGTCAGAGAGGACCATTCAGACCCTAGAAGATATGCTTCGTGCATGCACAGTGGATTTCAAGGGCGCATGGAGTATGAAGTTGCCATTGATCGAATTCTCATATAATAATAGTTACCAAGCTTCCATCGGCATGGCCCCGTATGAAGCACTTTACGGAAGGAAGTGTAGATCCCCAGTTCATTGATATGACACTCGGGAAAAGCAGCTTCATAAGACGGAATTCATTCAAGAGGCCATTGAGACAGTGCAAAAGATCCGTAGAAGATTAGAGGCGGCTCGAGCCGCGAGAAGAGTTATCTTGCAGATATAAACGACGGAGACCCTTGGAATTTTCTGTAGGGACTTTGTATTCCTAAAAGTCGCACCAATGAAGGGTGTGATGCATTTTGGGAAGAAAGGTAAAATCGAGTCCACGTTACATAGGGCCTTTTGAGATCATTGAAAGAATAGGAAAGGTAGCTTACCGACTAGCTCTACCACCGAGTTGGCTTCATTGCACAAAGTGTGTTTCATGTAGCAATGATCCGGAAGTATATCACGGATCCATCGCACGCGTTACAAAGATGAGCCTATTCAGATTCACGAAGATTTGTCCTATGAGGAACAACCACCAAGTTCTAGCCGAGAAGAAAGGAAACTCGGAAGTCGTAGTATCCCAATGGTTAAAGTGCGGTGGAAAAATCACAATGTTGCGTAAGCCACTTGGGAAGTAGAAGAAGAGATCGAGACAGTACCCCCCAGTTGTTCTGATTTTCGGGACGAAAATTCCTTAAGGAGGGTGAATGTAATGACCGGGAAAATATTCAGTCAAAATCGGACAATCCGGTATTTGACCGTAATTATTCCCGAATGAAAAAAATAGTAGAAATATTGATGTAATCAGAAAGTGTTATGTAGAAACTTTATATACGGGGTAAAATCACCCGAAAAGTGTAAAGTTGTAATACTGAATATTATTCTGAGAGAAAATTAAGTAAATATCGATTGTGAATAGTAAAATATCGGTTAAAAGTTAGAAATTTTAACAGTATATTCTAGTTATGAAAAAACTGAAATATTTGGTAAATGACCAAATGACCAGCTTGAAAAAAAAAGAGTAGAAATATTAGAAGTAAGGAAAATGACAAAAGTTCCTGAAAATGCAATTTTCCCGATTCGATTAAAGCGGAAACTAAAAAAAAAAGAAAATCGCGAGGGTACGCATTTTGGGCAATTCTGGATTGTTTAAAATGAAAATTTCAGAAAAAGAAATTGACTATTGAGATACCCAAGAGAAGTGGGTTGAATATGAGAAATTTGACCCGGGGTGCTCGGCATCCGGAAAAAGCAAAGATAGAACCCATGCAAGGTGTGCAATTATCGGTACGGGAAAGAGACTCGTTTTGAAAAACGGAAAGTTTGGTCTCGACAAGAAAAATGTGAGGAACACGGAACCACTTAAATTAAGTGTGAAACTTAATTAGAATTAGTCAAATTAAATTATAGAAATTAAAGTGATTTCTTTAATTTAATTTAGAAAGTAATGTGAGATATTTTTAGAAATATTATTATAATATTCATTATTACATTAAAGAGTCCTACGGAAGCACATTAGAACACAAAGTGTTCTATTTTCCTAAGGGTGGCCGAGAGACTAGAGAAAAGAGAGAGAAAAGAGAGAAAATCAAGGGAAAATCAAGGAATCACCCGTTTTTGCCAAAATTTCTTCCGTTCAATCCGGTGGAAATATAACCCGAGGCATTCTAGCGGAGAATCTCAACTTTTCAAGGTAAGATTTCGGATTTTTCATGAGAAATTGCTGGCTTTTTCGTTTTTGTGAATAGTAACTCATCTCGGGAAAAATCCGTAAAACTGAAAAACGAAACCGAGGTTTTGTCGGGGACTACGATAGGAGTTTAATGTGCAAGTATTGAAAGGATTGAACAATTTTTTTTTTTGGATTAACACTAAAAAATCCGAAAATCCCTAGAAATGGAGGAAATGTATTTTTGTTCAATTTATGTAGCAATTTGTGTTCAGGAATGTGAATCGGACTACAGGGTACCGAAATCGGAAGTAAAACGAGTTATTGAAAACTCGGGAAATGAGGAAAATTAAGGCGAAACTCTGCCGAAATTTCCTAAAATCTAGTTAGCAAGCAATGAGTTAGGCATCTGATTCTAGTGAATGGATAACAGTTTTAAACCTCGAAACGAATAGATTAAGATTCAGAAACTGAGATACACGAATATGTGTAAATTGCCTCTTGAGCTAGAATTCGGCCTTAAGGGGAAAAAGTCCATAAATGAGTTTGAAATTAGATTTAAGAATCTAAGTATGAGGAATTGTGATTGAATAGGGAATTGATACCTATTTCCATGAAACAAAGTTTTGGGCACGAGAGTCAAGCAACAAGAAAGAACTTCAAGCAAGCGGGTATCCTAGCGGATTACCGGTAAGTATAGACATATATGTTTGTCTGGACTCGAGTAAGCTGCAGTTAGACTTAGAACTATTAATTTACTTATGTTCCTAAGTCTATGTGATTACATGTGATTATACATGTTTGGAGGGCTTAATGCTCTAGATTTCAGAAGGGCGACATATGGTTACCCTTATGCATAGTTAAAAGACTGACGGGTCGTCGGCCTCCGCAAGGGAGGAAAATCTCACAGAGTAGAGATTCCGACTTGACCAGACAGAAAAAGTAATGAGCCAAGAAGTAAAAGACCCGACGGGTCGTCGGCCTCCAAGGGGAGAGAAATTTCACAGAGTAGAGATTCCGACTAGACCAGCCCGAAGAAAGTAAGAAACAGAAAGATAGAAAGTAGTTTAAAGCATGTTTCACACGAGCATATTTGCATCATAACTCTTAATGTAATTTCTATTAGTTTATGATGTATGCATGTTTATACTTGCCGAGCGTTAGCTCATCGGTTTACTCGTGTGCAGGTAACAAAGGTAAGCAACCAAATCATATAGTGGTTTGCTTGATGGACATCTTGGAGGCAAGGGTGGCGAAAAATGTCATGGGTGCACGGGAGTGGTCTTTACTACGCTCGCTTAGAAATTAAATTCACTGCAAGTTAATGTAATATAGAATAATAGTATGTATGTTTAGTTCTAAGAAGAAGATATTACAACCATTGTCTTAGTAAAGAACAACGGATTAATAATAAGTTAAGACAAGTTTTTAGGGAACTAGTATGATACCGAATCTTTAAAGTAATAGCAAGATGTGTTATTGGTGTATCAACATAACATGTTAAGACCCGAGGGTTAAGGTAAAGAAAAAAAAATTTACCCGCAATTGAACGTAAATTAAGGAGACAATAGTCTAACAATGAATAATGAATTAGACTATAACTTAGCCCATTAGTAGTAGTATAAGGAACGGCGACCGCGCCGCGAGGGCGCGGGCCGCCACACTCTGTGTTTAGAAAACCAATGTCTTCCACGTCAATTCCTAGAATCCACGAAGACGTGTGTGTGGGCACACATGAGACAAAACGGGTTACAATAAACACTTCTTCTCACAAACACCAACGCATGCACGATGTGGAATTTTTGGAGAAAAACATTTTTCCTTCCTCTCTACTTGAGAATTTCGCCACTAATCCCATTAGGGCTGAAAAATTACTTCAAAAAATTACTCTAGAGAAATTTCGCCACCTCTAAAATTAGGGCAAAAAAGCATTCCGAAAATTGTCTCAAAATAGTATTTAGAGAGTAGAAGTCAAACTTCTAAAAGGAATCTTATCTCTATCTCTAAGATAAAGCTTGTTAATTATCTCCTATTTGAATTTGGAACAAAAATCCCTTCCCTTATCCTTAAGGTGGCGGCCACACTAGAAGGGTTTATCCCTATGTGTGGCACCTATTATAGATAAGGAAGGAAGAGATTTTATCATTTATCCATGGTTCAATTTTAATTACGATTCAAATTTGAATTTAAGTCAAACTTAAATTAATTTGAATTCTAAATTGAACAACTTATCAAATAAGTTTAAATGGATAAATCTAGATGTGTTCAAATTCAAATTTAAATAATCACATTATTTAAATAATAATTAATTCTTAATTAATTATTTCCGAATGTTTAATTTTAGAATTCCGTAATTCTAAAATTCCCATTTTGTCCTCTATGTCTGGTAGAATTACTAGGACGATGCGGGGACTAATGGACCTATAATCCTGAGCTCCAATAGAATTAATAATCAATTAAACACTTTAATTAATTAATTAATTCTATTAATTCGATAGTTACTCCACTATAAACTTGGAATTGCACTCTCGAAATTATAGATATAAATTACTTCTAAACTATGAAGTGTCCATTTGATATAGTCATTACATATAGATCAATCCTCCATAAATAATTCATAATTAGAGCCAGTAGAATCCGTTAACCTCTCTAATTATATCTTTATCCTTAGTACCATTGATTCTCTAATGGACAAAGTGATTCATAAAACACATTCATGAATCGGAGCTCCCTCTTTGGTCCAAGTACCGAATCAACCCTCAAGAGAATTATTTATCTACTTCTTTCTCAAGAAGGAATGGATTCCATCTCGTATAATAACATTCCCAGCTACCTACTTCATCATATCTCCAAAATACAAGGAATAGGATTCGGGGTCTCGGAATCCGTGCGAGTAAATCAAAAGACACAAATCCATAAATAGGAGTCTCTTTAAGAACTCGGGATTAAGATCATTCTATATATGACCATCGATAGACTCAATTAGAATTTCTATACTTAACGGAAATTATTAGAAATTCATATTGTGTCTGTGTCCTTGTTCCACATAATCTCATTATCACGAAATACACTCATTCAATATCTCACCATATTAATCTGGCGGATAACAACATTGCTCCATTCTAAATGGGAATGACATGTATTAATAATGTTTTAATTAAAGATTCCAAACTTTAATTAAATTCATTATGAACATTGCTTTTTGATTATTATCCTTAAACATTATCCTCTCGTATATAACACTTATATACAATGTTTAAGGTTACATAAATAATCATGGAATTTTCATTGATATTCATAAAATATTCATAAATATATGCACATAAAATAATGAATAAACTCTTTTATTAAATAAATAATAAATGTCCTATTACATCTCATGCTTCTAGGACACCATTCCCAACAAAGGAGTGGTTAGCCAGCCAATTCCAAATGAAAGATTTAGGAGAGGCAAGCTATGTTCTTGGGATCAAGATTATTCGAGATCGCAAGAAAAAGCTTTTGGCGTTATCATAAGCATCTTATATAGACAAAGTGTTGTCTAGGTATTCGATGCAAAATTCCAAGAAAGGGAATTTGCCTTCTAGGCATGGTATTCATCTTTCTAAGGAGCAATGTCCTAAGACCCCGCAGATATCAGAAGAAGATATGAGAAGGTATCCCTACGCTGAATGGGAAGCCTTATGTATGCCATGTTGTGTACAAGACCGGATATAATCTACAGGTATCTCAAAAGTTTTATGAAAGTCGATCGCTACCGGTCAACCCTGTGATTAGATCATTGGGTTGCGGTGAAGTGTATTCTCAAGTATCTTAGGAGAACGAGAAACTATATGTTAGTATATTCGGAGAAGATCTCATCTCTCACGGATACACGAGTTCGATTTCCAATCGAGATAGAGATAGTCGACGGCCGAGACATCCGGATCTTTGTGTTCACTCTTAATGGAGGAGCCGTGGTATGGAGAAGTATAAAGCAAAAGTGTGTTATTTTTCTTGACTCTACCATGGAAGTTTTTGAATATGTTGCAGACAGTTTATGAGCCGCAAAAAGAAGCTACATGGCTCGGGAAGTTCCTAACCGATCCGGAAGTTGTTCAAAATGATATGGATAAGCCAATTAAGCTCTCTTTGTGACAAAAGTGGAGCGGTGGCTAATTCAAAAGAACCTAGAAGCCATAAGAGTGCGAAACATATAGAAAGGAAATATCACTTGATCAGAGACATTGTGGATAGAGGCGATGTAGCGGTTTTGAAGATCGCGTCAGAGGACAACCTTGCTGACCCGTTCACCAAGACATTGCCATTGAATGTTTTTGATCGGCACTTAGATGGATTTGGGATTAGAGACATGACACAACTGCTTTAGGACAAGTGGGAGATGTTGGAAATGTGTCCATAAAGTGGGATGTAATTTTTTATTTATGAAATGACAAATGTAAGACATTATTATTTTGCTGATTTTATAAAATAAGATAAAGTTATGTTTTGACACATACTCAAGGGTGTTTGTGATATTGCTTAGTCCATAAACTGTTACCAACGAAAGAAGAGTCAAGGGAACCTTGCCGGACAAACTCTTCTGATACAGTTTAAAAATAGATATTCGCAGTCATAGGGTTGATTGGGCAATCGAATCCGATTATGACTGTTAGATCGAACCATGTGATGCTGGTCTCGGGGCATGGGAGTTGGACTCTGTGGTTGATCTAGACATGCTCGCAACATGTTGAATAGACCATGTGATTGATTAGGTTAGAGTAAAAACCGTTTACACAACTCTAAACCTAATCATCACAACTTAAGTATATTTGTATAATTATCTTAATCCTGAAGTGAATGCATAACTCAACTTGGTATCTCATGATCTTTGATTCGCCAATGAGATTAGTTCACAGTTATTGAATGACATCTCGGTCATTGGAATCATGACAATATTAAGTTGGAGTTATGTGATTCACAGATATGGAATTCGTAAGAAATAATATCACCTCATGCTTTATTGATGGGTGTGTGAATAAATAAACCAGGCCTGGTATTCAATGATGATATTCATTGATTAAGACATCCCTAAGCCATGTAGGGATTTTCGGATTTCAATCCAAGGGTTAAGGAGAAATTCGAAAATCCCATCTAGGGTTTGAGTTTTTGAATTTTCTCCTATATAAGGATATTATTGAAAACCCTAGAAGAGAGTCTTTTGGAGAAAAGAAAAAGAGATCACACTTTTCCTTAGGGTGGCCGGATTTTGTAGAGACAAAATAGAAGGAAATAGTTTCCTTAGGTTTTTGAATAAGAGCCCACTCTCTCATCCTAAATATCGTAGAGTCATAGCCTTGAATCAACGAGTGGTTTTTGGTGTGATCGTGGCAATAAACAACGATCTTGTTTCACGGCAATTCTCCATCTTGGAACGTGAGATAGTGAGACAAAATCCTTGCGGTCAATTAATTCAATCGTCACAAAGGTATGTGAGAAATTCTAATCCTTTGATTATAAACATATATCATGCATGCATCTCTCGTTGTAGTTTAAGTTTAATTTTGAATTAAATGGATATGATAAAATTTTTTGAAATTCCGCCTACAATATTGTTGTTGTTCAAATGATTTTTCATATATAAATCACAATAAGATCCTACAATTGGTATCAGAGACTAGGGCTTTTGATCATGCATGATTTATGTTTATGCGATTGAATGTATGATATGTGTTGATATTGGCATCTTGCATGAATATATGATGAATTCAAAATTGTTTTGATTGAATATGTGATTGGATCCCGATCGATTGGCTCTAGGTTTTTAATTACACCATGTTGGTGGTTTATCTTTTTCTCTAGAAAATAATGTAAGCCATTAAAGGGCATAGGAAATTTTGTAATTTAAATTTCCGGAAATTATATTTTTTTTTTGTGCCACCGCCGCCGCCGCCGCCGTTGTCGCCGTCGCACGCCGCCGCATGACTCCCAGCCTCCGCCACAAGCCCAGCCGCCAGACCCTTCCCTGGGTTTTGGCTGTGCGGCAGACTAGGGTTTCAGAAACCCTAGTATGCGCTAGGGTTTTCTGAAACCCTGGCGGGCTATGGGCTTAGCCGCAGGCCCTGCCTAGGCAGGGGCCATAGGGCCGGCCACAGGCCCTGCCCAGGCAGGGGCCACAGGCCCTGCCCAAGCAAGGGCCACAGGCCCGGCCGCTGGCCTTGCCCAGGCAAGGGCCCCAGGCCCGGCCTGGCCTTGCCTGCAAGGGCCGCGGCCCATGCAAGAGTGAGCAAGGCCTGCCTGGCCTGGCAGCCCATCTTTGCACCAGGCGGGGCCTGGCCCAAATGAGGGAGAAGGTGGGCCCAGGATTGTCCCGGCCAGCCCAAATAAAAAAATATATATATTTTTTTTTTTTCACTTTTCGGGATCGAGAGAAGAGAAAATTGAGAAGATACCAAGAAGACAAAATGAAGAAAATTATTGTAATTATTTTCATTTGTTTTTATGGGTTGTAATTAGAAATGAGCCATAGAGAGGTTAAATTGTAAATGTATGATTTATTGTTTAATCTCGCATCATTATAACATGCCATATAGGATATAGAGATGCCAATATCAAATTGCCATGCAAGCATGTTCATGCATCATTGTAGTTTAATATTATAAATTGTTATAATAATAAATGCAATGGGTAAATTTTATAAAGAGTTATAAAATGCAACAAATTTATAAGGGTTATAATTTTGTTGAATTATTAATTGGACTTAATTTTAAAACAAAATCCATTTTTTCAAAAAGCTAAGTGGGAGGGTCGTTTTGCGTTGAAACGTTCCCAAGGTCTCCGACTTTAGCCCGATCGTGACATGTGGATAGGTTAAGAACCACCTTAGTGGTCCTCACTTCAATGGGAGAAACCCATGAAACATGTCGCTAAGGAGTCATCAGGTTGCTTATAGAAGATAAGACTCGAAAAGGAAGAAGTGAGGCGAGACCATCCCTAGATGGATCGTTAGTTCATAACAACCTCTAGAGTCGATTAGTCGGTTAAACACTTAGACTAAAGATCATTGTAATCTCCCATAGGAGCTAGGCAATGAATCTGAGGTCACCAAAAAGATGGTGATTGGTTGCACTAGATGTAGAGACATCTTGTAAAGTGGACCAAACGAGAGGAGTCTCGATGCGATAGGAGGCTTCACGGACGCCACCCCTAGGTGGGACATGTTGCCATTTATGATCGTAACACCATAGATGAAACATTTTTTAAGGATTTTATTTATGTTTAAGTATTTGCATTCATGCATCATACTTCTCTTAAATATAAGCAAATTACCAACACCGCTTTATTTTATTTTTCAAAGAATTATGTCTTTATCCCCGATCGCGCAAATTCTTAGTACAAACAAACTAGTGGGTGAAAATTACGTTGACTGGAAACGTAACCTCGATATCGTATTGATTTGTGAGACAAGCACAAGCATGTGCTCACCACCCCTGTCCTCTTGAGCCGAATGATGATTCGACTCAAGAAGAGCGAGACGATACACTTTGCTTGGATGCGTTCCGATGAGATTGCTAGGTGCTATATCTTAGCATCAATTAGCAATGTGTTGCAACAAAGAACATCGGAACATCTTGCCGACGGCCGCAGATATGATCTACAACATCTCCGAAATGTTCGGAAGCCAGGGCCGTCAAGCCAAGCAAACGCTGCGGTGCGTAACTTCATGAACTGCCGGATGAAATCCGGCACTCCTGTTCGGGACCATATGCTATTGATCGTAAGTCACCTGAATGAGATGGAGCTCATGGGAGCTGAAATAGATGGAGAGACTCAGGTGGATATGATCCTAGAGACTCTCCCGGAGATGTTTGACAACTTCAAACTCAACTGCTCGATGAATAAGTTGAGTTATTCACTCCCAGAACTCATGATGGAGCTTTGAACTACGGAAACTCTACTGCTTAAAGGCAAAAAGGAGAATGGAAAGGCAAGCCTTGCTGAAGCAAAGCGTTCCACCTCTGGTGCCAAGAAACAGAAGAAAGCCCGCAGTAACAAGAAGAAGCCGGCTGGAAAAGGCAAGAACACTGCAAAGGTGGACAAAAGTACTGACAAATGTCACCATTGCGGAATGTCTGGCCACTGGAAACGCAACTGTCCTACATACCTCAAGGAGGTTAAAGCTAAAGGTACATTGCTTGTTACCGAAGCCTGTTTTGTGGCTGACTCTACTTTTTCTTGGATTGTAGACTCTGGAGCCACTAATCATGTTTGTTGTTCTCTGCAGGGGTTCAGGGAAAACAAAAGGCTTAGCAAGGACGAGTTCAACTTCCGCTGGGGAATGGAGCATCGATGTCGACAACACCCGTTGGAAGCATTAAATTAATTTTTGAGAACAGTTTTATTGTTTTGAACAATGTTTATTATGTCCCGGTTTTTGGGAAAAACCTTATTTCTGTGGCTCGTTTGATTGAGCAGGGATATTCTTTGGATTTTAATAATGATGTTATTCGAATTCTAAAGAATGGCTTCATGATTACTTCTACAGTCATGATAAAAAATTTGTTCTACATTAAACCAAATATTCCAACGATTTGTGATACTGAATTGAATAATGATTCAATAAGAGAGAGTAAGAGATTGAGGTTAGACCCAATTGATCAAACCTACAAATGGCATCTACGTCTTGGACATATTGGCCTTGACAGGATTAAAAGGTTGGTAAGAGACAGTCCCTTACAAACTTTAAGTGTAGGCTCACTACCTACATGTGAATCCTGCATAGAAGGAAAAATGACCAAGAGACCCTTTTCAGCAAAGGGTAATAGAGCTAATGAATGCCTAGAACTCGTACATAGTGATGTATGTGGGCCATTCAATATCCAAGCAAGAGGAGGATATGAATATTTCATAACCTTCACTGATGACTATTCTCGTTTTGGTCATATTTATCTAATGCTTCAAAAGTCTGAAACCTTTGAAAAGTTCAAAGAGTTCAAGGCCTTGGTTGAAAAGCAATTAGATAAATAGATCAAAACACTACGATCTGATCATGGTGGTGAATACTTACTGGGAGAGTTCGAAGACTTTCTTAAGGAAGAAGGTATATTTTCTCAACTGACCGCGCCAGGCACTCCTCAGCAGAATGGCGTGTCAGAGAGAAGGAATCGAACTCTGTTAGATATGGTTAGATCAATGATGAGTTACTCATCTCTTCCAGATTCCTTTTGGGGATATGCCTTGGAAACAGCAACATACATTCTGAACCAAGTTCCATCTAAGGCGCACTGAACTCCATATGAAAGATGGAGTGGCAAGAAGTCATCTCTTGGCCACACCGTAATATGGGGTTGTCCGGCACATGTGCTTAGAAAGAAGACCGGTAAGTCGACTAGTCGCTTCAGTAACTATGCCTGCTTTGTAGGATATCCTAAAGGAACAAAAAGGCTATATCTTCTATAGTCCTCATCGATCGAAAAACATTAAATCGCCACGAATGCTCGTTTTCTAGAAGAGGATTTTATAAAGAATATGAAGCCTAGAAGCAAGCTTGTACTTGAGGAATTGACCGGTGAAAATGTTCATGCAACATGTCCGCAATCTATTCCTCGAACCGACAACAAATGAACCACAACGAGAACTAACACCGGTGAGAGCCTCGACGTAGTGGGAGGGTTGTGAGACAACCTGATAGGTACATGTCTTATGGAGATGCATTAATTGCAGTCTCAGATTTAGACATCGACGAACCTGTCTCCTACTCGCAGGCCATGGAAAGTTCTGAAGCAAACCTGTGGCATGAAGCCATGGACGCCGAAATACAATCGATGTATAAACATGGCGTATGGACTCTGGTAGATTCTCCTGAAGGGGTAAAACCTGTAGGGTGTAAATGGATCTACAAGAAGAAGAAGGGTCCGGATGGGAATGTAGAGACATTCAAGGCAAGGCTTGTAGCCAAGGGCTACACCCAGAAAGAAGGCATCGACTATGAGGATACCTTCTCTCCGGTAGCCATGCTTAAATCCATCCGAATTCTTCTATCCATTCTTTCTTTGCTTTAGATTATGAAATCGGCGGATGGATGTAAAGACGCACTTTTCTGAATGGCAACCTGGATGAGCGCATTTATATGGCACAACCAGGATGGATTCATTGAAAAGGGTCTAGAAGAAAAGGTTTGCGAATGCGAAGTCCATTTATGGACTGAAGCAGACATCCAAATCATGGAATATCAGATTCGATGAGACCGTTAAAACTTACGGTTTTGTTCACAATGGATGAGCCTTGTGTGTATAAGTTGATACAAGAAGGCAAAGTGGTTTTCTTAGTCTTATATGTAGATGACATACTACTCATTGGGAATGATGTAGGAAGACTAACGCGAGGTTAAGCTCTGGGTTGGCAAAGCGATTTGACATAAAGGATCTAGGAGAAGCTGCCTATGTTTTGGGAATTCGGATCTTTCGAGATCGGAAGAACAAACAATTGGCAATTGTCTCAAGCATCCTACATCGATAAGGTAATGGACCGGTTCGCTATGCAAAACTCCAAAAAGGGTTATCTACCCTTCAGACATGGAGTATCCCTCTCAAAGGAGCAGTCTCCCAAGACTCCTCAAGAAGAGGAAGACATGAGCCGATTTCCTTACACTTGACCGTAGGAAGCCTCATGTATGCAATGCTTTGCACCAGACACTGATATATGCTACGCAAAGAGGGCATGGTGAGTAGATTCAGTCAAACCCTGGACCCGAGCATTGGGTTGTCAGTAAAGCATATCCTCAAGTATCTTAGGAGAATGAGGAACTATATGCTTGTATATTCGTGTCTTGACCGACTATGACGGGATATACCGACTCCGATTTCCAATCGGATAAGGATTCCAGAAATCCACTTCAGATCGATGTTTGTCCCGAATGGAGGTTCGGTGGTATGGAGGAGTATTAAGCGGACTTGCATAGCCGACTCCACCATGGAGGCCGAATATGTGGAAGCTTGTGAAGTCGCGAAAGAGGTCAGATGGCTTAAGAAGTTCCTTGTTTCACCGAAGTTGTTTCGAAGCTAATAGGCCCATGGTATCAGACATTGCGATAACAAAGGGGCTGTAGCAAACTCTAAGGAACCTAGAAGCCACAAAAGGTCCAAGCACATAGAGCGGAAATACCACCTCATCCGTGAGATTGTACAAAGAGGCGATGTTGAAGTGACAAAGATATCAACACATGACAACTTGGCCGATCCGTTTACAAAGGCTTTATCTGGTAAAGTCTTCGATACGCATTTGGAAGGTTTGGGCATGCGAGATTGTACACACCTACTTTAAGTCCAAGTGGGAGTTTGTTGGAAATGTGTCCATAAAGTGGGATGTAATTTGTTATTTATGAAATGACAAATGTAAGACATTATTATCTTGCTGATTTTATAAAATAAGATAAAGTTATGTTTTGACACATACTCAAGAGTGTTTGTGATATTGCTTAGTCCATAAACTATTACCAACGAAAGAAGAGTCAAGGGAACCTTGTCGGACAAACTCTTCTGATACAGTTTAAAAATAGATATTCGCAGTCTTAGGGTTGATTGGGCAATCGAATCCGATTATGACTGTTAGATCGAACCATGTGATGCTGGTCTCGGGGCATGGGAGTTGGACTCTGTGGTTGATCTAGACATGCTCGCAACATGTTGAATAGACCATGTGATTGATTAGGTTAGAGTAAAAACCGTTTACACAACTCTAAACCTAATCATCACAACTTAAGTATATTTGTATAATTATCTTAATCCTGAAGTGAATGCATAACTCAACTTGGTATCTCATGATCTTTGATTCGCCAATGAGATTAGTTCACAGTTATTGAATGACATCTCGGTCATTGGAATCATGACAATATTAAGTTGGAGTTATGTGATTCACAGATATGGAATTTGTAAGAAATAATATCACCTCATGCTTTATTGACGGGTGTGTGAATAAATAAACCAGGCCTGGTATTCAATGATGATATTCATTGATTAAGACATCGTGACATGTACGAGACATCTTACGAACGTTTGTCTTTCTTATTCACAGTCATATAAAGGAGTTGAGGAAATAATGATTAGAATAGTAAAACGGTAATATTACATATACCATTCTGATCACTAATATTTACGAAGGATAATAATGCATTTACACTGTGGACCGTGTGATAAATTGTATCAACACCAAAAGGAAAATTAGCGCACATGAATCGAGAGATTATTCGGCATCGAACTTTTAGTGGAGTTGTACGATGTCGGAATTAAATATGTCGATAACTTATAGGGATAAGTTAGTCGAATATTGTAATTCCATAGCTTTGTTCATGTGGGTCCATTCGGTCTCAAGGCTAGCTCTAATAAATGGGAAAAACAGAATCGATAATTATGTTTAAATTCATTGTGTTATTTTTCATTTATTCGATAATTGAAAAATAAAAGGAATGAGTTTTGAATTTCGAAATTTATGGAGATTAATTTAAAATTCAAAATGAAATTTAAACATGATTTTATTTGGCAACTAAAGGAAAGAGAAAAGTGATATATTATTTTGGGAAAATTAAAATCCCTTGCCATAAGGGGATTTCGAATTTTGCTCAAAAAGGGGAAGGAAATTCGAAATCCTAAGCCATGTAGGGATTTTCGGATTTCAATCAAGGGTTAAGGAGAAATTCGAAAATCCCATCTAGGGTTTGAGTTTTGAATTTTCTCCTATATAAGGATATTATTGAAAACCCTAGAAGAGAGTCTTTTGGAGAAAAGAAAAAGAGATCACACTTTTCCTTAGGGTGGCGGATTTTGTAGAGACAAAATAGAAGGAAATAGTTTCCTTAGGTTTTTGAATAAGAGCCCACTCTCTCATCCTAAATATCGTAGAGTCATAGCCTTGAATCAACGAGTGGTTTTGGTGTGATCGTGGCAATAAACAACGATCTTGTTTCACGGCAATTCTCCATCTTGGAACGTGAGATAGTGAGACAAGATCCTTGCGGTCAATTAATTCAATCGTCACAAAGGTATGTGAGAAATTCTAATCCTTTGATTATAAACATATATCATGCATGCATCTCTCGTTGTGGTTTACGTTTAATTTTGAATTAAATGGATATGATAAAATTTTTTGAAATTCCGCCTACAATATTGTTGTTGTTCAAATGATTTTTCATAAATAAATCACAATAAGATCCTACAGGAGATTGTTGGGAATAGTGTCCTGAAAGCATGAGATGTAAAAGGATATTTATTATTTATTTAATGAAATAGTTTATTCATCATTTTATGTGCATATATTTATGAATATTTTATGAATATCAAATAAAATTCCTTGATTATTTATGTAACCTTAAACATTGTATGTAAGTGTTATATACAAGAGGATAATGTTTAAGGATAATAATCAAAAGTAACTGTTCATAATGAATTTAATTAAAGTTCGGAATCTTTAATTAAAACATTATAAATACATGTCATTCCCATTTAGAATGGAACGGTGTTATCCGCACTGTTAATATGGCGAGATATTGAATGAGTGTATTTCGTATAATGAGATTATGTGGAACATGGACGCAGACACAATATGAATTTCTAATAATTTCCGTTAAGCATAGAAATTCTAATTGATTCTACCGATGGTCATATATAGAATGATCTTAATCCTGAGTTCTTAACAAACTCCTATTTATAGATTTATGCCTTTTGATTTACTCGGTACGGATTCTGAGACCCTGAATCTTATTCCTTGTATTTTGGAGACATAATGAAATAGGTAGCTGGGAATGTTATTATACGAGATGGAATCCATTCCTTCTTGAGAGAGAAGCAGATAAATAATTCTCTTGAGTGTTGATTCGGTACTTGGATTAGTAAGAGCGCTCTGGTTCATGAATGTGTTTTATGAATCACTATCCATTAGAGAATCAATGGTACTCAAGGATAAAGATGTAATTAGAGAGGTTAACAGTTCTACCCGACTCTAATTATGAATTATTTATGGAGGATCGATCTATATGCAATGACTATATCAAATGGACACTTCACGGTTTAGAAGTAATTAATGTCTATAATTCCGAGAGTGCAATTCCAAGTTTATAGTGGAGTAACTATTGGAATTAATAGAATTAATTAATTAATTAAAGTGTTTAATTAATTACTAATTTTATTGGAGCTCGAATTATAGGTCCATTAGTCCTCGCGTCGTCCTTGTAATTCTACCAGACACAAAGGGCAAAATGGGAATTTTAGAATTACGGAATTCTAAAATTAAATACTCGAAGAATAATTAATTGAGAATTAATTATTATTTAAATAATGAGATTATTTAAATTTGAATTTGAACATATCTAGATTTATCCATTTAAACTTATTTGGTAAGTTGTTCAATTTATAATTCAAATTAATTTAAGTTTGACTTAAATTCGAATTTGAATCTGAATTAAAATTGGACTACTGGATAATGGATAAAATATCTTCTTTCCCTATCTTATTTAGGTGCCACACACAAAGGGATAAAACCCTAAGGTGGCCGGCCATTAAGAGATAAAGGGAAGGGATTTTTTGTTCCAAATTCAAAAATTGGAGATAAGGATTTGATCCTATTTTGAAGTTTGACTTCTTCTCTTTAAATATGAGATAAATGGAAAATTGTGAGACAATTTTTGAAACACTTTCAGCCCTAGTTTCCCTAGAGGTGGCCGGAATTCTCATATAGCAAAAAGAGAGTGAAATATTTTTCTCCAAAAATTCCACATCGTGCATGCGTTGGTGTTTGTGGAAATTCGAGTGTTTTAGAAACCGTTTTGTCTTACGTGTGCCCACACACACGTCTACGTGGAATCAAGGAATTGACGTGGAAGACTTTGGTGTTCTAAACACAAAGCTTGAAGCTAGGACTGTTCGTGGTCAAAGAAATTCAAGATATCATCCGAGTCGGCTACAAGGTATTTTTTCGGTTGATCCTTGAATCTTATAAATTAATGAGATTAATTTATTGGTGCATAAATTAATATAATCTATAGAGTATCTCAAAAGTTTAATGAAAATTTTTGTTATACACGATCCGCCTTTCCGCTGCGTTTCCGCCGCCGAATTCGATTCGGCAACCAACATATTCATCTAATCAATTTACGTGCATGAATATCAAGGCATGTTAATTTAGGCACAATTAAATATGATGCATGATGCACATGACAAATACATAAATCATGTTTTAATTTTAGGTGCCAACGATAATCTAATTTTCCACATATAAAGTGTACCTTTGGGTAGTCAAGTTATATGTCAATTAGACCGAGACTCTTCTCAGTTAATAAATATAGTCAAAATATCTCATATTTTCATATTTATTAACTACCGTTATTTTCAGTCAAAATATAACCAACAAATTTGATTAAATTTTATGAGTGTAACCCACAGTTTCAGATCCCATAGACTTAACTCCGGATTGCTACCTTCGGGTAGTCAATTCGGAAATACATCCTGAAATCTTATCTCTAGGAAGCCAACCATGTTATTGATCCAGCAAGGACACTCTCCTTTAGGAGGGCGATTAAATGTCGCCGCAAAGCCCCTTTCCGGATCTCACGGTGTTGCGCTAACGGCGGAGACTGGTGGGTCGTATTGTCATACAACCCTCTCCCACTCATTATTTTACAAACATGTATTTTGTTTGAAAAACGTCTCATGATTTTCAAATCGAAAAATAAACAATTTATTTTTCGGATATGTGAAATTCAAAAATTTAACTTAAATTCAATTTCACATGTAACATTATTTTGCAAATCAATTTTGCAACTTAAATCAATTTAATCATATTAAATCGATTTCAGCGCATGGTTCTTATTTTATTTCATTTTTCTAAAATACTTTTATAATAAATAAAATAAACAATAACGAATGCGCGTGTATGCATGGCATGTTATAAAAACATATGAGTATGCACATTAAATCTATATGGCATGTTATATGCATGGACATATAATATATAATTATCAACACAAAATATAAATATATGCAATCAACTATTGAGATGGATTTGAACGGGTCCCATGGAAAAATAAATTACAACTCAATCGAATCGAATAAATAAATAATTACAATAATTATATTCTTCCGTTACATCAACGGGTCTTCGATTCTTGAATTCTTTATTCTTCGGCTTCATTCTTTGTCTTCGGGTTGGATTTCACCTTCCTTGGGATCCGAAACTTTTCCAGACCCTTCAGCATGCTTTACGAGGGTTTTAGAAACCTTCGGGCCCGTTGATGCGAATTTATTTTTTATAATAATAAATTTCCGCAAGCGTACGGTATCAAGTTTTGAGTATAAGGTGAGTGAGTATCGTCTCCACAGGGATTGGGTTTAGAATTGCCATTAAGTACCGCAATTATTGTAACTTAACTTTATCTAGGCAACCTAATAAAATGACAATTAAGAAAATAAAACAAAATAAATGTGAAAAATAGAAAATAAAGTATCTATACACAAATGGTCTAGGGACTTGATTTCGCTTTATTATTCCTATGTTCATCCTATTATGTAATCGGTAATCAATTCCATTCAATTCATTAATCAAGGCTCTAATATCATCTTGCAACCTCTCCCGAGTGCCTCACAAGAAATTGTATTTAAATACCCAAAACAATATCCCTATTTGAAATGAACATTTAAACACAAATTAAGCTTCGCCTTTAGAATTAGAAAATAGGAATATCGATCGCCTCCCGGCCTCAAAACAACCTAAATCCTAATTTGATTATCTAAGCGTTGATCTCCTCCCGGTCTCACAACAACCTAGACTATGCTTCTCGAATCTAGATAAAGAATTCAATCTCTCCCGAGCATCAAATTCGCAATCTAAAAATCATCTAACTCATTGGCCAAATAAATAAAAAGCATTAAGCATAGAGAAACATAAATGAATTGAAAAATGAAATTAAATTAACAATCCACAAAATATTCAAAACATAGTTCAAATAAAACTACATCAAGTCCGAGATTTAATGTCTAGCTCAACATGGAAAAATAGTTGAAAGAAGATAAAACCCAATATCCATTGAAAAGCTTCCAAGGACCTCCAAGATGAAGGATTTCGGCCTCCTTTTGATGTTTTCTTCACTTTTCCGGGCTCTCCTCTCAAATGTCAACTTTTTTCCTTTTATAATGAAAAACTTCAGAGATAGGGCTTCTGACGCGCGCTGCAGCCTGCGTGATTATGTGCTGCAGTGCGCGTTTTTGGGCCTAAGCGCGCTGCAGCTTGCGTGAAAACGCGCTGCAGCCTGCATCTTTTGGCAGAGAATACTGCTGTTGCGGGCTGGGGCGCACTGCAGCGCCCATCGGTGCGCTGCAGTGCGCGGAACATCAAGTGGGCACGCTACAGCGCGTGTTGCTGCGGCAGGACGCACTGGGCGCGCTGCAGCGCCCATTTGGTGCGCTGCAGCGCGTGTTGCTGCGGCAGGACGCATTGGGCGCGCTTCAGTGCCCATTTGGTGCGCTGCAGCGCGTGTTGCTACGGAAGGATACACTGGGCGCGCTGCAGCGCCCATTTGGTGCGCTGCAGCGCGTGTTGCTGCGGCAGGATGTGCTGGGCGCACTGCAGCGCCCATTTGGTGTGCTGCAGCGCGTGTCTCTGGGGCTAGGGGCTGCAGCGCGCTGTAGCGCATGTTGTGCGCTGCAGCCTGCGCTTCCCCTGCTCTCTGGTCTTCTTTGCGCGCTGTAGCCTATGAAGGCGCGCTGCAGCCCGCTTTCTTGCAATCCAAAGCCTCCTCTTTTGTGCCACAAAATCCTCTTTCACATCCTCTTTTCATTGATTCACAAGTTAGGCAAATATTCTTCTTTTCTTCATGCAAAATCATCCAAGTTGGCATTTATTTATATTTCCTATAAAAAACACACAAAAGACATTAAACTAAAAAAAATGCTGAAAACTTACAAATATTCAAGCTTAAAAGTACTTGATTTGTTGGTTGAAATACCCGTCATCAAATACCCCCAAACTCGAACATTTGCTTGTCCTCAGGCAAAAGAAAAGAAAGAAAAAAGAAAACACAAATCAAGTACTAAGAAACAAACGAAAAAGAAAGTGTGAGTTTTGTATCGAGTCAACAACTGTGCATGTATCTCCAAAGCCACATAATGCTCTAAGCTCAAAGGAAATGCAAACATTGAGATTATCTAGAATTTCAACATCAAGCATCAATTTCACTCCACTCAAGACTCTCAAAGTGTAAGTGTGTGCACAATCAATCTCAATCAACCAAATAAGATCCGGATAGACCTATGAGCCAAGGAGACTATAAGTGATATCTTAATAAGAACTACCATAGGCCCATTTTTTGTGTCACTCTCCACTAATAAAGGTTCACTTGTCATTGAAGATCAAAAGGACTTTTGAGGGTTGTAATGTATGGCTAGGGTAAAAGGTAGATGAGATTAGAATTTTTTTAGGCTCAAATCACCCTAGGCATGTATCACCACTCATGGATCTCACATGATTTCCAAGAAAAGAAAAGAAAAAATTTCACCGACTCCTCTTTTCAGCATACATTCGCTTTCAATCGAACCCAAAAAGAAATTAAAACCACAAAAATTTGAGAAATAAAGACCACACCCCCAAACTCAAACTCAACATTGTCCCCAATGTTGTAAAGAAATGGAAATGGTAACTCAATTCCTCATCCAATTGACTTTTTTTTTTATTTCTTTACTATTTTTTTATTTTTATTTTTTTTCTTTTCTTTTCTTTCTTTTTTTTTGATGACGAAAAAAAATAACGTCACAAGCCAATCCACTAATGATTTCCCAAACATAACCCACACTCACTCTCAATCTTAGCGTTTAATGCAATCATGCCTATTAGTGATGGGTTTAGGAAGTGAAAGTGCATTTGATGAACAAGTAAGCAATATGGCTCAAAAAGGGTAAACAAATGATGAATTTTCTTTTTTCAAGGGTTAGCTTCAAAGGCCCAATCGATCCAAATAAAATGCCTTAATCATCTCTCCAATGACACGAAACCGACAATTTCGTCTCAAGTTTCACTCAAATGGGTTCTAGTGTTCATGAGATATCAAAGTCTACCTAATGCACATAAATGTTCTCCAAATGCTCAACAGGTCAAGTGATCATGATTCATGGTGCTCAAAAGTAGAGAGTCAAGAGTGAATTTCAATCAATGCGAGTCAAGCACACAGAAATCTCAATGAAATACATTTCAAAAGACCAAAGAAAGCATCAAGTGACTATACTTATCATTATTATCCAGTCATTTCATCTCAACAAAACTCACAATTTATTCAAACAACCTAAAATAAAAACAAGTAAAAACATGGCCAAAAGAACACAACTCAATGGAGACAAGTCATAACAACCAACTCAGAAGTAATGCTCAAAATCCACTAAAATCAACCACAAAGTGTCTCACCCCCAAACTCAAAATCAAGCAATCATTAAAATTAAGTACAAGGGAATAAGAACATGTACCGGGGAGGCGAGACAATCTCGCCTCCTAGTATGGTTGGCGATGATGCACCGGGCATGATGACATAACTAGGGTTGGGGCGGGGCTCTCCTCCATAAATTGCGTCTTTAGGGTCAATTATTCTTATGCCGAGCCAACTCATCAAAGACTGGCTTTCGCCCATAGTACGTGTCATACAACACCCTCAAGCTTGGCGAGATTTGGCGGTTTTTGGTTCATTTGCTCAACTCGACTTGGCTCAGGCTCATAAGCTTGGTATGCTTGGAAGAACGACGCTCGAGATGGTGGAGGAATTGCCGGCCACATTGGGTTTTCGTAGATGTGATCTTTCTCAACCGGGGGTGGCACGACATTGGGGATCTTGAGGGACGGAGACTCATTGATTTCTTCTTGAAATTCTTCACCAACGAATTGTTGAGTCTCCTCCTCTCTCAAAGAGTCATCTTCAAATAACTCCCATTCCTCCTCTTGTGGTTCCCTATTCATGGCGTTAGCAGATTCATCTGGAATTAGCATCAACCTAAACAACTCCGCTAGATTTGTCTCCATTTCCTCGTGAAGTTGGTCGAGCGCCTCCATCCTCTCTAACTTCTCTATTCAGAGTCTTGTCTCCTCCGAAAATTGGGTGACAAGGTCTTCAAGTGAGGTAGAAGACTCCGCTTGGTGACGGGGGGGTGTCAAGCCGTGGTTCTGAATTGTTGGAGCTATCCTCAAAACTGTGGTGGTTTGTTGAATACCTCCAATACCGATAGTTAACATCGGCCATGTCTTCCAACAACCAATAAGCTTCATCCGTGGATAGTTGGTGAAAAGAGGTGGTACCATTTCCTCTTTCCACCCACATTCTTGTTGCGGCATCTAACCCGTCGAGGAAGATTCGTAGTTGCACCTCCCTCGGGAAACCATGGTGGGGACACTGAATGAGCAGTTCCTTGAATCTCTCCCAAGCACTAAAAAATGGCTCGGAGTCTCGTTGAGAAAATCTTGAGAGGACTTGTCGATCAACCATATCCAAGTACCTCATAAAACAAGAGAAAATAAAAATAAAATAAAAGATTAAAAATTAAAAATAAAAGCCTAAATTAAAATCAAGTTATGTACTCACAATATTAACAACAATTTAAAACGCCAATCCTCGGCAACGGCGCCAAAAACTTGATGCGAATTTAATTTTGTATGATAAATTTCCGCAAGCGTACGGTGTCAAGTTTTGAGTATAATGTGAGTGAGTATCGTCTCCACAGGGATTGGGTTTAGAATTGCCATTAAGTACCGCAATTATTGTAACTTAACTTTATCTAGGCAACCTAATAAAATGACAATAAAGAAAATAAAACAAAATAAATGTGAAAAATAGAAAATAAAGTATCTATACACAAATGGTCTAGGGACTTGATTTCGCTTTATTATTCCTATGTTCATCCTATTATGTAATCGGTAATCAATTCCATTCAATTCATTAATCAAGGCTCTAATATCATCTTGCAACCTCTCCCGAGTGCCTCACAAGAAATTGTATTTAAATACCCAAAACAATATCCCTATTTGAAATGAACATTTAAACACAAATTAAGCTTCGCCTTTAGAATTAGAAAATAGGAATATCAATCGCCTCCCGGCCTCAAAACAACCTAAATCCTAATTTGATTATCTAAGCGTTGATCTCCTCCCGGTCTCACAACAACCTAGACTATGCTTCTCGAATCTAGATAAAGAATTCAATCTCTCCCGAGCATCAAATTCGCAATCTAAAAATCGTCTAACTCATTGGCCAAATAAATTAAAAGCATTAAGCATAGAGAAACATAAATGAATTGAAAAATGAAATTAAATTAACAATCCACAAAATATTCAAAACATAGTTCAAATAAAAGTACATCAAGTCCTATATTTAATGTCTAGCTCAACATGGAAAAATAGATGAAAGAAGATAAAACCCAATATCCATTGAAGAGCTTCCAAGGACCTCCAAGATGAAGGATTTCGGCCTCCTTTTGATGTTTTCTTCACTTTTCCGGGCTCTCTCTCAAATGGCAACTTTTTTCCTTTTATAATGAAAAACTTCGGAGCTAGGGCTTCAGACGCGCGCTGCAGCCTACGTGATTACGTGCTGCAGCGCAGGTTTTTGGGCCTAGGCGCGCTGCAGCCTGCGTCTTTTGGCAGACTACCGCCATTGCAGGGCTGGGCGCTTGCGGCAATTCATCGGTGTTGTGCAGCGCGCGAAACATCAAGTGAGCTGCCGCAGCCTTTTGGTGCGCCGCAGCCGCGTGTTGCCGCGGCGAGGGCGCATTTGGGCGCCGCAGCTTCTTGGTGCCCATTTGGTGCGCGTTGCGACCTAGCGTTTCTAAGACGACAAGATGCGGGCGCAACGCTGCGGCGCCATTTGGTGCGCGCGGCATTTGGTTGGATGCGCTTGGCGCGCGCGTGCGGCGCATTTGCGCGCTGGTCTCCTAGCGTTCTTTGGTGCGGTCTTCTTGGGTGCTAAGCGCGCTGCAGCGCCATTTGGTCTTGTTGCCCATATGTCTGGAGTCTAGGGGCTGCCTTGTTCGCATGTTGTCTTGATTGCGCTTTCCCTGCTCTCTGGTCTTCTTTGCGCATTTATCCTATGAAGGCCTGCCCCTTTTCTTGCAATCCAAAGCCTCCTCTTTTGTGCCACAAAATCCTCTTTCACATCCTCTTTTCATTGATTCACATGTTAGGCAAATATTCTTCTTTTCTTCATGCAAAATCATCCAAGTTGGCATTTATTTAAATTTCCTATAAAAAACACACAAAAGACATTAAACTAACAAAAATGCTTGAAAACTTACAAATATTCAAGCTTAAAAGTACTTGATTTGTTGGTAGAAATACCCATCATCACCCGTTCGGGATCAAATCCCGAACTTGGGCCGCCAGCCGCGCTGGGCCGCGGCCGCGTCTGGGCCGCATCCTAGCCGCGTCTGGGCCGCTTTTTCTGGAATTTTCTGGGCAGTTTTCTGGGCTTCTTTGAAGGCTTCAAACATGATCTTCAAGGCCTCCTTCTTGATTTAAAATCAAAAACCCTAATTCTACCCAAATCCTAGAATTACAATAATTCTAATCCCGAATTAAATTACAAATAATTTATTAACGAATGAATATAACCGATCCATGGAACCATATAATTAATGACCAAATCCATCATCCATACATTCATAATTATGAATAAACAATAAACATCCATAAATGCAAGTGCCTACTCATCACACACATACATAATTAAATATCACATATTTAATATCAATTATGATTATCAAATAATCGAAGCATAAATTAATATCGTCTATAGACCGCTCTGATACCAATTGTTGGTTGCCGAATCAAATTCGGCGGCGGAAATGCAGCGGAAAGGCGGATCGTGTATAACAAAAATATTTTTCACTCTTTTCCCTATGAGAAAATTCGGCCACCACAGAAAACTAGGGCTGAAAATATGTCAAAAATTGTTACCTCAATTTTCTATCTTTCTCATATTTAAAGTGTAGAAGTCAAACTTCAAAATAGAATCAAATCCTTATCTCCAATTTTGAATTTTGAACAAAAAATCCCTTCCCCTTATCCTTAAGGTGGCCGGCCACACTCTAGGGTTTTATCCCTGTGTGTGGCGCCAATTATAGATAGGGAAGGAAGAGATTTTATCCTTTATCCAGTAGTCCAATTTTAATTCAGATTCAAATTCGAATTTAAGTCAAACTTAAATTAATTTGAATTCTAAATTAAACAACTTATCAAATAAGTTTAAATGGATAAATCTAGATATGTTCAAATTCAAATTTAAATAATCTCATTATTTAAATAATAATTAATTCTCAATTAATTATTCTTCGAGTATTTAATTTTAGAATTCCGTAATTCTAAAATTCCCATTTTGCCCTTTGTGTCTGGTAGAATTACAAGGACGACGCGAGGACTAATGGACCTATAATTTTGAGCTCCAATCAAATTAATAATTAATTAAACACTTTAATTAATTAATTAATTCTATTAATTCCAATAGTTACTCCACTATAAACTTGGAATTGCACTCTCGGAATTATAGACATTAATTACTTCTAAACTGTGAAGTGTCCATTTGATATAGTCATTGCATATAGATCGATCCTCCATAAATAATTCATAATTAGAGTCAGGTAGAATCTGTTAACCTCTCCAATTACATCTTTATCCTTGAGTACCATTGATTCTCTAATGGACAGTGATTCATAAAACACATTCATGAACCAGAGCGCTCTTACTAATCCAAGTACCGAATCAGCACTCAAGAGAATCATTTATCTGCTTCTCTCTCAAGAAGGAATGAATTCCATCTCGTATAATAACATTCCCCGCTACCTACTTAATTATGTCTCCAAAATACAAGGAATAGGATTCAGGGTTTCAAAATCCGTACCGAGTAAATCAAAAGACATAAATCCATAAATAGGAGTTTGTTAAGAACTCAGGATTAAGATCATTCTATATATGACCATCGGTAGACTCAATTAGAATTTATATGCTTAACGGAAATTATTAGAAATTCATTTTGTGTCTGTGTCCATGTTCCACATAATCTCATTATGCAAAATACACTCATTCAATATCTCGCCATATTAACAGTGCGGATAACACCGTTCCATTCTAAATGGGAATGACATGTATTTATAATGTTTTAATTAAAGATTCCGAACTTTAATTAAATTCATTATGAACAATTACTTTTGATTATTATCCTTAAACATTATCCTCTCGTATATAACACTTATATATCATGTTTAAGGTTACATAAATAATCAAGGAATTTTATTTGATATTCATAAAATATTCACAAAAAATGATGAATAAACTATTTTATTAAATAAATAATAAATATCCTTTTACATCTCGTGCTTTCAGGACACTATTCCCAACAATCTCCCACTTGTCCTAAAGCAGGTGTGTCATGTCTCTAATCCCAAATCCATCTAAGTGCCTATCAAAAACATTCAATGGCAATGTCTTGGTGAACGGGTCAGCAAGGTTGTCCTCTGACGCGATCTTCAGAACCGCTACATTGCCTCTATCCACAATGACTTTGATCAGGTGATATTTCCTTTCTATATGTTTCGCACTCTTATGGCTTCTAGGTTCTTTTGAATTAGCCACCGCTCCACTTTTGTCACAAAGAGAGCTTAATTGGCTTATCCATATCCGGAACAACTTCCGGATCGATTAAGAACTTCCCGAGCCATGTAGCTTCTTTTTGCTTCTTCACAAGTCGCAACATATTCAGCTTCCATGGTAGAGTCAGCAACACACTTTTGCTTTATACTTGTCCATACCACAGCTCCTCCATTAAGAGTGAACACAGATCCAGATGTCGACCATCGACTATCTCTATCTGATTGGAAATCGAAATCTATGTATCCGATGAGAGACAGATCTTCTCCGGAATATACCAACATATAGTTTCTCGTTCTCCTATGATACTTGAGAATACACTTTACTGCAACCCAATGATCCAATCCTGGGTTGGACTGGTAGCGACTGACTACTCCTACTACATAGCAGATATCTCGTCTTGTACACAACATGGCATACATTAGGCTTCCCACAGCCGAAGCGTAGGGATACCTTCTCATATCTTCTTCCTGCTGCAGGGTCTTTGGACATTGCTCCTTAGAAAGATGAATACCATGCCTAGAAGGCAAATTCCCTTTCTTGGAGTTTTGCATCGAATACCTAGACAACACTTTGTCTATATAAGATTCTTGTGATAACGCCAAAAGCTTTTTCTTGCGATCTCGAATAATCTTTATCCCAAGAACATAGCTTGCCTCTCCTAAATCTTTCATTTGGACTTGGTCACTAACCACTCCTTTACATCTCGTCATCATTCCCACATCATTCCCAATGAGTAGGATGTCATCGACGTAAAAAATTAAGAAGACCACTTTCTCTTCTTTCTTGTACTTGTAGACACATGGTTCATCAATGTTTTGATCAAATCCATAAGACTTTACAGACCTCATCAAATCGATGTTCCATGATCTAGAAGCTTCGCTTTAGTCCATAAATGGACCTTTGCGTTTCTGAGACTTTCTGCTGTTGGCCTTCCACTATGTAACCCTCTGGCTGATCCATATAGATGGTTTCATCAAGATAGCCATTCAGAAAAGCTGTCTTGACGTCCATTTGCCATATCTCATAGTCAAAATATGCTGCAATGGCCAGGAGTATCTGGATGGACTTAAGCATGGCTACCGGCGAGAAAGTTTCCTCATAGTCAACTCCCTCCTTTTGGGTATAACCTTTAGCCACTAGCCTTGCTTTATAAGTCTCTACTTTTCCATCTGCTCCTCTCTTTCTCTTGAAGATCCATTTGCATCCAATGGGTTTTACCCCTTCGGGTAGATCTACAAGTTGCCAGACTGAGTTAGAGTGCATAGACTCCATCTCGAGTTTCATAGCTGCTTGCCATTCTTCCTTATCAGAATCATCCATCGCATCCCTAAAGGTCGATGGATCCTCCTTACCGTCATCAGCAGTGACGATTTAGGCTTCCTCGGTATAACGGTCGGGTAGCCTGCTTACCCTCCCACTATGACGAGGTGCCGTAGGAGTCTGATCAGGAACTGTGGTCTTTTCTCTGAGTGGTCCGACAACTCTTGTCAAATGTGGTCCGATCTCATCGGAAAGTAACTCTTCTAATACTATCTTACTTCTGGGCTTGAAATCTATCATATAGTCATGCTCCAGAAATGTGGCATTTGTCGATACAAACACCTTTTGATCTGCTTGACTATAAAATAATCCTCCTCTTGTCCCTTGTGGGTATCCCACAAAGATGCATACTTCTGACCTTGGTTCCAACTTCCCGGTCTTTTGCCTCAGCACGTGTGCTGGACTCCCCCATATGCGAATGTGTCTCAAACTAGGTTTTTGACCATTCCACAACTCTAGGGGTGTCTTAGGTATAGATTTACATGGAACTAGATTCAGAATATACATAGCGGTTTTTAGGGCATAACCCCAAAAAGAAGCCCCTTTCGAATCTCACGGTGTTGAACAAATGATGGAGACCAGCGGGTCGTATTGTCATACAACCCTCTCCCACTCATTATTTTGCAAATATGTATTTTGTTTGAAAAACATCTCATGATTTTCAAATTGAAAAATAAACAATTTATTTTTCGGATATGTGAAATTCTAAAATTTAACTCTTAAATTTAATTTCACATGTAACATTATTTTGCAAATCAATTTTGCAACTTAAATCAATTTAATCAAATTAAATCAATTTTCAGTGCATGGTTCTTATTTTATTTTATTTTTCTAAAACACTTTTATAATAAATAAAATAAACAGTAACGAATGCGCGTGTATGCATGGCATGTTATAAAAAACATATGAGTAGGCACATTATATCTATATGGCATGTTATATGCATGGACATATATAATATATAATTATCAACATAAAATATAAATATATGCAATCAACTATTGAGATGGATTTGACAGGGTCCCATGGAAAAATAAATTACAACTATATCGAATCGAATAAATAAATAATTACAATAATTATATTCTTCCGTTACATCAACGGGTCTTCGATTCTTGAATTCTTTATTCTTCGGCTTCATTCTTTGTCTCCGGGTTGGATTTCACCTTCCTTGGGATCCGAAAATTTTCTGGTCCCATCGGCACGCTTTACGAGGGTTTCAGAAACCTTCAGGCCCGTTCGGGATCAAATCCCAAACTTGGGCCGCAAGCCGCGCTGGACCGCAGCCTGGGCGACGGCCTGGCCACGTTTGGGTTGCGGCCTGGCCACGCGCTGGGGCACGCTGGGGTTTTATCCCTGTGTGTGGCGCCTAAATAAGATAGGAAAGGAAGATATTTTATCCATTATCCAGTAGTCCAATTTTAATTCAGATTCAAATTCGAATTTAAGTCAAACTTAAATTAATTTGAATTCTAAATTGAACAACTTATCAAATAAGTTTAAATGGATAAATCTAGATATGTTCAAATTCAAATTTAAATAATCTCATTAATTCTCAATTAATTATTCTTCGAGTATTTAATTTTAGAATTCTGTAATTCTAAAATTCCCATTTTGCCCTTTGTGTCTAGTAGAATTACAAGGACGACGCGGGGACTAATGGACCTATAATTCTGAGCTCCAATAAAATTAATAATTAATTAAACACTTTAATTAATTAATTAATTCTATTAATTCCAATAGTTACTCCACTATAAACTTGGAATTGCACTCTCGTGATTATAGACATTAATTACTTCTAAACCGTGAAGTGTCCATTTGATATAGTCATTGCATATAGATCGATCCTCCATAAATAATTCATAATTAGAGTCAGGTAGAATCCGTTAACCTCTCTAATTACATCTTTATCCTTGAGTACCATTGATTCTCTAATGGATAGTGATTCATAAAACACATTCATGAACCAGAGCGCTCTTACTAATCCAAGTACCGAATCAACACTCAAGAGAATCATTTATCTGCTTCTCTCTCAAGAAGGAATGGATTCCATCTCATATAATAACATTCCCAGCTACCTACTTAATTATGTCTCCAAAATACAAGGAATAGGATTCAGGGTTTCAGAATCCGTACCGGGTAAATCAAAAGACATAAATCCATAAATAGAAGTTTGGTAAGAACTCAGGATTAAGATCATTCTATATATGACCATCGGTAGACTCAATTAGAATTTATATGCTTAACGGAAATTATTAGAAATTCATTTTGTGTCTGTGTCCATGTTCCACATAATCTCATTATGTGAAATACACTCATTCAATATCTCGCCATATTAACAGTGCGGATAACACCGTTCCATTCTAAATGGGAATGACATGTATTTATAATGTTTTAATTAAAGATTCTAAACTTTAATTAAATTCATTATGAACAATTACTTTTGATTATTATCCTTAAACATTATCCTCTCGTATATGACACTTATATACCATGTTTAAGGTTACGTAAATAATCAAGGAATTTTATTTGATATTCATAAAATATTCACATAAAATGATGAATAAACTATTTTATTAAATAAATAATAAATATCCTTTTACATCTCATGCTTTCAGGACACTATTCCCAACAGTAATTTACACATATTTGTGTATCTCGGTTTCTGAATCTTAATCTATTCATTTCCGAGCGTTAAAACTGTTAGCCATTCTCTAGAATCGGATTACCAACTCATTGCTTACTAACTAGATTTTAGGAAATTTCGGCAGAGTTTCGCCTTAATTTTTCTCGTTTCCCGAGTTTTCAATAACTCGTTTTACTTCTGATTTCGGTACCTGTCGTCCAGATTCACATTCTTGAACACAAATTGCTACATAAATTGAACAAAAATACATTTCCTCCATTTCTAGGGATTTTCAAATTTTTAGTGCAAATCCAAAAAACATTGTTCAATCCTTTCAATACTTTCACATTAAACTCCTACCACAGTCCCCGACAAAACCTCGGTTTCGTTTTTCAGTTTTACGGATTTTTTCCGAGATGAGTTACTATTCATAAAAATGAAAAAGCAAGCAGTTTCTCATGAAAAAATCCGAAATCTTACCTTGAAAAGTTGAGATTCTCCACTAGAACGCCTCGGGTTATGTTTCTACCGGACTGAACGGAAGAAATTTTGGCGAAAACGGGTGATTCCTTGATTTTCCCTTGATTTTCTCTCTTTTCTCTCTCTCTTTCTTCTTGGTCGGCCACTCTTTAGAAAATAGAACACTTTGTGTTCTAATGTGCTTCCGTAGGCCTCTTTAATGTGTAATAATGAATATTATAATATTATTTCTAATAATATCTCTTATTTCTTTCTAAATTAAATTAAAGAAATCCCTTTAATTCCTATAATTTAATTTGACTAATTCTAATTAAGTTTCACACTTAATTTAAATGGTTCCGTGTTCCCCACATTTTTCTTATTGAGACCAAACTTTTCATTTTTCAAAACGAGTCTTTTTCCGGTACCGATAATTTCACACCCGGTACAGGCTCTATACTGCTTTTCTGGACTGCCGAGCACCCTGGGGTCAAATTTCTCATATTCAACCCACTTCTCTTGGGTATCTCAATAGTCAATTTCTTTTTCTGAAATTCTCATTTTAAACGATCCAGACTGCCCAAAACGCTGCCTCGCGGTACTCTTTTTTTTTTTTTTTTTTCCCGCTTTAACCGACTCGAAAAAATTCTGTTTCGTGAACTTTTGCCATTTTCCTTACTTCTAATATTTCTACTCTTTTTTCTAACTGGTCATTTGGTCAGTTACCAAATATTTCAGTTTTTCATAACTAAAATATACCTGTTAAAATTTCTAACTTTTAACCGATATTTCACTATTCACAACTGATATTTACGAATTTTCTTTGTAAAAATATTCGTATTATAACTTTACACTTTTCGGGTGATTTTACCCCGTATATAAAGTTTCTACATAACACTTTCCTGATTACATCAATATTTCTACTACTTTCTATTCCGAGAAAAATTACGGTCAAATACCGGACTGTCCGAATTTGACTTAAAATTTTCTCGGTCATTACATTCACCCCTCCTTAAGAAATTTTCATCCCGAAAATCAGAACAACTGGGGGTACTTCTGTCTGATCTCTTCTTCTACTTCCCAAGTGGCTTCTGCAACATTGTGATTTTTCCACTACACTTTGACCATTGGGATACTACGAATTCTGAGTTTCCTTTCTTCTCTAGCTAGAATTTGGACTGGTTGTTCCTCATAGGACAAATCTTCGTGAACCTGGATAGACTCATATTGTAACACATGCGATGGATCCGAGATATACTTCCGGAGCATTGCTACATGAAACACACTGTGCACTGAGGCTCATACTGTAACACATTCGGATTTTTCATGAGAAACTGCTTGCTTTTTCGTTTTTATGAAGAGTAACTCATCTCAGAAAAAATCCGTAAAACTGAAAAACGAAACCGAGGTTTTGTCGGGGACTACGATAGGAGTTTAATGTGCAAGTATTGAAAGGATTGAACAATTTTTTTTGGATTTGTACTAAAAATCCGAAAATCCCTAGAAATGGAGGAAATGTGTTTTTGTTCAATTTATGTTGGAATCTGTGTTCAAGAATTTTAATCTTGACTCCAGGTACCGAAATCAGAAATAGAACGAGTTATTGAAAACTCGGGAAACTAGAAAAAACATGGCGAAACTCTGCCGAAATTTCTAAAAAACCTAGTTAGTAAGCATTGAATTAAGAATTCGATTCTCGAGAATGAGTAACAGTTTTAAAGCTCGAAATTGAATAGATTAAGATTCAGAAACCGAGATACACGAATAGGTGTAATTTGCCTCTTGAGCTAGAATTCGGCCTAGAGGGGTTAAGTTTGAAAATGAGTTGAAATTGGATTTAGGAATCAAAGTATGAGAAATTTTGATGCTTGGAATAGGTGGTTAATACCTATTTCCATGAAACAGGTTTTGGCACGAGAGCCAAAGCAACGAGAAAGAACTTCCAGCAAGCGGGAATCCTAGCGGATTAACTGTAAGTATAGACATATATGTTTGTCTGGACTCAAGTAAGCTATAGTTAGACTTAGAACTATGAATTTACTTATGTTCCTAAGTCTATGTGATTACATGTGATTATACATGTTTGGAGGGCTTAGTGCTCTAGATTGAAAAAGGGCGACATATGGTTACCCTTATGTACAGTTAATACTGACGGGTCGTCGGCCTCCGCAAGGGAGGAAAATCTCATAGGGTAGAGATTCCGACTAGACCAGACAGTAAGAAATGACCAGTAAAGTAAAAAGACTGACGGATCGTCGGCCTTCGCAAGGGAGGGAAATCTCATAGAGTAGAGATTCCGACTAGACCAGCCAGTAAGAAATGACCAGTAAAGTAAAAGACTGACGGGTCGTCGGCCTCCACAAAGGAGAAAAAATCTCAAAGAGTAGAGATTCTGACTAGACCAGACAGTAAGCAGGGGCCCAAGCCCACAGAAGTAAGAGCAGAAAGATAGAAAGTAGTTTAAAGCATGTTTCACACGAGCATATTTGCATCATAACTCTTAATGCAATTTCTATTAGTTTATGATGTATGCATGTTTATACTTGCTGAGTGTTAGCTCACTAATTTACTCGTGTGCAAGTAACAAAGGTAAGCAACTAGCTATGTAGTGGTGTTGCTTATTGGACAGGCGGAGGCAAGGGTGGCGGAAATGTCATGGGCACACGGGAGTGGTCTCTACTACGCTCGCTTAGAAAACAATTTTCCGCTGTAGAATACTAGTATGTATGTTCAGTTCTAAGAAGAAGATATTACAACCATTGTCTTAGTAGAGAACAACGGACTGTAATAAGTTAAGACAAGTTTTCGGGAACTAGTATGATATCTTAATCCTTAAAGTAATAGCAAGATATGTTATTAGTGTAAGAACATAACATGTTAAGAACCCAAGGGTTAAAGTAAAGGAAAAAAAATTTACCCGCACATGAACGTAAATTAAAGAGACAATAGTCTAACAACTAATAATGGATTAGACTATAGCTTAGCCCATTAGTAGTAGTATAAGGAACGGCGACCGTGCCGCGAGGGCGCGGGTCGCCACAGGCATCATTTATCCTATTGCTGATAGCAAGTGGATTAGTCCGACCCAGGTAGTACCAAAGAAATCGAGGTCACTGTGGTGGAAAATGAGAAAGGGGTTCTAGTTCCCACAAAGGTCGTATTGACTATCGTAAGCTTAACGTCGCCACTCACAAAGACCATTTTCCACTTCCATTCATCGATCAAATCCTAGAATGAGTGGCATGTCATCCTTTCTATTGCTTTCTCGATGGCTATTCTGGATATTATCAGATAGAGATAGTATTAGAATATCAGGATAAGACAACATTCACATGTCCTTTTGGCACTTATGCCTTTCGGCGAATGCTATTTGGACTGTGTAACGCATCTGCCACATTTCAGAGGTCTATAATGAGCATTTTCAGCGACATACTCGAAAAATGCATGGAAGTATTCATGGATGATTTGACATTCTTCGGAGATTCATTCGACACATGCCTTTTCAACTTAGAAGCCGTTCTACAAAGATGTGAAGAGAAGGGTCTTGTGCTCAATTGGGAGAAGTGTCATTTCATCGTGTCATCCAGCATAGTTCTTAGGTACATTATTTCTGAAAGAGGAATCGAGGTCGACCATTCTAAGGTTGAACTCATTTCCAACCTTCCTACCCCCAAGGCCGTTAAAGATGTCTGATCTTTTCTGGGGCACGCCGGATTCTACAGGAGGTTCATTCAGAACTTTTCATCTATAGCGAGACTACTTAGCAACCTCCTAGCAAAAGATGTTGTGTTCAACTGGACACAAAAGTGTGAGGATGCATTCCGAACACTCATCACAAAATTGACTTCAGCCCCTATTATGCAGTCACCAGATTGGAGCTTACCTTTCAAGATCATGTGTGACGCAAGTAATTATGTTATGGGGGCCGTTCTTGGTCAACAGAGGGAGGGGAAGCCTTTCGTTGTCTACTACGCAAGCCGTACTCTGAATAGTGCTCAAATGAACTACTCTACTACTGAAAAAGAGTTGCTTGCTGTAGTATTTGCTCTCGACAAGTTCCGTGCATATTTGATTGGTTCACCTATCACCATCTTCACAGATCATGCCACCCTTAAGTACCTTCTCTCCAAAAAGGATGCTAAGGCGCGTTTAATTAGGTGGATCCTTTTCCTGCAGGAATTTGACTTGACAATCAAGGACAAGAAGGGAGTAAAAAATGTGGTGGTGGACCACTTATCTCGTCTTGAATTTAATGATTCCGCCGAAGTTCCTACTATTGGAGATGACTTCCCCGATGAACGTCTCTTCGCCGTCACTAAGATGCCATGGTATGCGAACATTGTTAACCACTTGGTGATGGGCGAGATTCCATCTACCTGGGGTGCACAAGGCAAGAGGAAGTTTCTGGTCGAGGTTCATAACTTTTATTGGGATGACCCCTATCTTTTTAAGTACTACCCCGACCAGATCATAAGATGATGCATCCTGGATGATGAAGTGTCTAGTGTCCTGAACTTTTGCCACAATGATGCATGTGGTGGTCATTTTTCTATGAAGAAGACCGCCGCGAAAATCATATCAAGAAGCTCATATCAGGAACGCGCTAGTTGAGGGACGGGCGTGCTAGGGACGCGCACGAGATGGAGTGGGGAAAGCAGGCGAGCTGGGACCCACGGGAAAATCAGCTTGTGGCTTCAGCTCACGCGGCTCTTCTCTCTCTTTGGCTTGTGCGGCTCGGCTTACGCGGCTCTGGGTGGTTGAAAACATGGCTTTCATGGCTTATTTTTGTGTAGCTTTTTACACTGCTTTTTATCTGTAAATAATTAAGTAAAAACTAGACAAATTCCAATTAAAAATATTATGAATAAAAATAATGGAATTGTTGAATTAAAGCTTAAATATTTTAATATTATATAAATCAAAAGCAATATTTAGGGTGCATTTTCATGCACTAATCACAACCCCCAACCAGCTTATTGCTAGTCTCTAGCAATCCAAGCGCAAGAGAAATCATGTCACAAAGGAAATCTAAGTCTCAACTCACTTAGTGACCTGAGTATTTCAAACAAATTGTTAGCAAGAAGTCAAAAGATACTATCAAGATTATTTCAATCATAACTCTAGAGTCGTGTGTGTGTGCTCCAAACCGTAACCTTCTTACCACTGACCATAACACATGTAGCTTTGAAAAATTCACCAAGTAGAAGTCTCAACTCCATTGATCTCACAAGTGTCAGAAATATTTGAGTGCAAAGGTTTTCTCTCATGGAGTTGGAAATGAAACAATCAACGCTCAGTGTGAGGAGGGTCAAATTTAGGACAAATAGTCAAATGAACATTGACCAAAAGATAGGTTAATCAACTCTTAGAACATTCCACCATTCTTACCACAAACCAGCTTTTGGGATTTCATTCGGGTCAAACAGAAATTTACATAAACGAACAAAGAGCCAAAAAAAATGCATAGGAAAATATATACTTCTTTTTATTTCTTTTTTTTTGTTTGTTTTTTTTTGTTTTTTTTTATAATAGAAAAATAACAAATGAGGCTCTATTACATAAGATCATTCCTATCTAACCCAAAATCCATCCCTCAAGCATATGCACCAAGCATACCACTAACCATGTAATGATGTTCTAATAGTGATTTTACCAGCTCAAAAGATCAATGAAGGTTCAAAAGTCGTTTTCTCAACTCTCTTAACTCACCAAAAATAAAGCACTTAAACTCAGGAATTTTCTCAACTGACATGCATTAACATCCATCCTACCACAAGGTTTAGCGTGTGCAAAAAGAAACTCTGGAAGTCATTTCTTAGTAACCAAGACAACGAAAATTGACTCAAACCAAACATTTTGAAATCATACTCAGATAACTTCGCAAAAATTTTAACCCAAATATCAACATGATAAAAATCACTCTTACGCATGAATATGCTCACCACCCCCAACCAAAATCAGATACTGTCCTCAGTGTCAAAAATTATAAAAATATAGAGAAAGAAGACACCTGGGCAATGAGCTTTCCACTTATAAGCACAACATGAGCTTCCTGATATGATTCTCCAAATTTTTGTTATTCGTGGATAATGTTGGCACGTCAGAGTCTTGTTGTGCCCACATGATGATACCACGGCCTCGCCCTGGAAAGCGTGGGAATGTTGAGAATTCTGGAAAGCTCGGTCGCTGTGAACAGATATTCATTGTGCCCACGTGATGATACCACGGCCTTGCCCTGGAGAGCGTTGGCACGTCAGAGTCTTGACGTGCCCACGTGATGATACCACGGCCATGCCCTGGAGAGTGTGGGAACGTCGAGAGTTTTGGAAAGCTCAGTCCCTGTTAACAAATATTCGTTGTGCACACGTGATGATACTACGGCTATGCCCTGGAGAGCGTTGGCGCGTCGGGATTCTCGGTTGCCCCAGTCTGAAAGAAATGAGCCTTGTTGTGCCCACGTGATGCTACCACGGTTTGCCCTCTAGAGAGCGTTGGGACATCAGGGAATCTGGGAAGATCGGTTAGGTTGGTGATCCTCGAATGCTCGGTCCCTAAGAATTGAGTCTTCTCGTGCCAACGTGATGATACCACAACTATGCCCTGGAGAGCGTGGGCATATTAAGTAAAAGTAATTTTTTGATATGTGAACTATTAACTATTAACTACTAATTTTTTGATATCAAATTCTAAATTATCAACTACATGAATAGTAATTTTTTTTAAAAATAAAAACTACATGGTTGCGTAGGCTACACATGTACATATTCAGTTCATTGAGTTTTTTGATATGTGAATATAAATTTTTTAAAGAGTCAACTTTTATTTCAGTTATTTTTCTTTTAAAATTTTAATTTAATTAAACAAATAATGGAATAGATTGAATTAAACTTTTTGATCAAAACATATTTTGCGTCACCACTATATATGTATCGATCTAATAGAACATTTTTTTGAGTAATAAAAATTTGAGTAGGTGATTTCATAGAACAAAATATTTTAGTAGGTAATCCACGAATGCTCGGTCCCTAAGAATTGAGTCTTGTTGTGCCTAGGTGATGATACCACGGCCATGCCTTGGAGAGCGTGGGAACGTCAGGAATTCTTGAAAGCTTGGTCCCTATGAACGTATATTCATTGTGCCCACGTGATGATACCACGACCATGCCCTGGAGAGCGTTGGCACGTTAGAGTCTCGTTATGCCCACGTCATGATACCACGGCCATGCCCTGGAGAGCGTGGGAACATCGAGAATTCTAGAATCTTGGTCCCTGTGAACAGATATTCATTGTGCCCACGTGATGATACCACGACTATACCCTAGAGAGCGTTGGCACGTCGAGAATCTCAGTTGCCCCAGTCTGAAAGAGATGAGCCTCGTTGCGCCCACGTGATGCTACGACGGTTTGCCCTGGAGAGAGCGTTGGGACGTCGGGGAACCTCAGAAGATCGGTTAGGTCTGTAATTCTCGAATGCTCGGTCCCTAAGAATTGAATCTAGTCGTGCCTACGTGATGATACGACGGCCATGCCCTGTAGAGCGTGGGAACGTCGGGAATTCTTGAAAGCTCGGTACCTATGAACGGATATTCATTTTGCCCACGTGATAATACCACGGCCATGCCCTGAGAGCGTTCGCACGTCAGAGTCTTGTTGTGCCCACGTGATGATACCACGGCCTCGCCCTGGAGAGCGTGGGAACGTCGAGAATTCTGGAAAGCTCGGTCGCTGTGAACAGATATTCACTGTGCCCACGTGATGATACCACGACCATGCCCTGGAGAGCGTGGGAACATCGAGAATTCTGGAAGCTCGGTCCCTGTGAACGGATATTCATTGTGCCCATGTGATGATACCACAGCTATGCCCTGGAGAGCATTGGCACGCTGAGAATCACAGTTGCCACGGTCTGAAAGAGATGAGCCTCGTTGCGCCCATGTGATGCTACCACGGTTTGCCCTGGAGAGAGCGTTGGGATGTCGGGGAACCTCGGAAGATCGGTTAGGTAAGTATTTCTCGAATGCTCAGTCCCTAAGAATTGAATCTTGTCGTGCCTACGTGACGATACCATGGCCATGCCCTTGAGAGCGTGGGAACGTCTGGAGTTCTTGAAAGCTCGGTGATTAGTGCATGAAAATGCACCCTAAATACTGCTTTTGATTTATATAATATTAAAATATTTAAGCTTTAATTAAGCAATTCCACTATTTTTATTCATAATATTTCTAATTGGAATTTGTCTAGTTTTTGCTTAATTATTTACAGATAAAAAGTAGTGTAAAAAGCCACACAAAAATAAGCCATGAAAGCCATATTTTCAACCATCTGGAGCCAAGCCATCAGAGAGAGAGCCGAGCCGATTAAGCCGCTAGCTGAGCCGGCCAAGTGCATCATCCCCGTGGGCCCCACCGTCTAGCTCTCCCACATTTCCTCACTCTTCCTCACGTGCGTCACCTGCACGCATGGCCTCAACGCGCGCGTTTCTCGCACGCAGACATCAGCGCGCGTTTCAGCTTCTCCCGTGTGTCAGCGCAGAAATCCGCGCCCTTCCCCTAGCTCCGTCTCACGTCCTGTGCATCATCAGCACGCGGCTCATCAGAGCCCACATTCCTTCCACGAATCCGTTAGCGCGCGTCCAAGGCCTTCCTCACGTGGGTCCCGCGCGACAGCGTGCCAGCCCAAGTCTTTCTCCGCGCGCGACAGCTGTCCTCTGCTCTGACCATTGCCAGCTCCGTCCCCCCAATCCGACCGTGACATATGGCGGCTCATTCCTTTCCTCCGACCAAGCTTTGACACGTGTCCCCGTCGGTGCTGAATCTGAATTCCTTCCCCAAAAATCAGAGCAAATTACCAGATTTCTTCCCCAAAATTAAATATGTGATTTCTCCTAATGTATGTGTAATTTTATTTTGTTTCCTTTTCTTTTGTAATTTTCTACTTTTACAATTTATTTCCTTATTTGACATGCAACCCTAAACATTATAAATAGAGGGGTTGGCCTAAGGTTTGAGAAGCTTTAAATATTCAGTTTTCTTTCGTCTTGCTGTCAGTCTCACATTTTCTCTCTAGAACTTGTGAGAATGTTTTGCAAGATAGGCTAGAGTTTTCTTGGTGAGGTTAGAGATGAACTTCTGTTGAGTGACCCAATTCGGGGTTTTGATTCCTTGTGCTGTAAAGCTCAACATCTGAATAAATTAAATCTCATCTATTTTTCTATTGCTTTTCGAAATATTGTGTGCCAATTTTTATATAAGTCCAGTCACGCTCTTCTTATGTAATTCTGTCATGCAATGTTTTGTTATTCAAATTATTTTACAAATTGTATTTTACTGCAATATTGTCAAATTGATATATTGTCTATTTTGGATAACTTGTAATAATAATATTTCTGGAGTCAACATGGAGATTTAATCTATTCAGTTCTTTTATTTTGTGAATCAAAACTGGAATTGGTGAACGAAACATTAGGGATTCTCGACACCTTACCGTTTTTATTATTGAATTTTCTTCATACAAATTCCCTCATTTCTATTTTATTTGTAACAAAATCTCAAAAACTCTTCTTTTTCTTTAATTCACTTTTATCTAACGCTTTTATTCTGTTAATCATTCTTGTTATTTTGTTATCTCTCTGTGGATACGACCGCCCTTCTGTGCTACAATTGACCGCTTGTCAATATCACTTTTGGGCGTTAATCAAATTTTGGAGCCGTTGCCGGGGAGGTGCTATTAGCAAGAGTGATCAGTAGATTTTTGAGCCAAAGAGATAAGTATACATTTATTATTATTATTATTATTATTATTATTATTATTATTATTATTATTATTATTATTATTATTATTTCTTTCTTATCGTTTATTTAAAAAAAAAAAAAAAAAAAATTCCTCCGTTGGTTTACGTAAGTTTTGCTGACTTTATTACTATTATATATATATATATATATATATATATATATATATATATATATAGTCTCTTGTTTAGTGTACGTATCTTTAGTTTCTCGAAAAAAAAAAAAAAAAAAAACTTTTGTTTGCTGTATTTCTTTCTTTCTTACCGTCCTCACGTTCTTCCTCTGTGTTTTCCCTAGCTTGTTTCTGTGTTCACCTTTTTAACATTTGTTACCTTTTTCATTTTTTTTTTTTAACTCCGTAGTTTTGTTGCTAAAAAAAAAAGTAAAAAAAATCTCACACTTTTAGGATTTTTGTTTTAGAATTGATTGTGATTTGATTTTGTAATCTTTTATTTTTGGTAAATTAGGATTTTATTTAATTTCCTCATTTGTATATTTTAATTGTTGCCTAATTTAATTTTTCCCTTTATAGTTTCATTAATTAAGATGGTAATTAATTGACTAATTTAGATTCCTAATCTAGGATTTTCATAATTTGGTAGATTTAGGCTTTTGACTTTAGAAATAGTTTCCATTAATTAGGTTACATTTCATAATTTACTCAATAAAATTTAATAATTGATTTTGAGAATAATTGTGTGGTTACGTGGAAAGTAGAATCTGAGGGAGTTCTGTCTAGGAAAGTTGGTACTTAAGCGGGCCTCGCCCCACCAATCTTTCCTGGGAACGTTGCTCTGTCTAGGAGACTATTCATTGAGCCAAGAGCTATAGTCTTTCCTGGGAGCACTCTCGGTGATTATAATTTACGTTACTATATAATTATTTTCTTTTTGATTAAAAATAAAAAAAAAACAAAAAAAAAGAGCCGCTTTTAGGGTGAATGCATCGGTATAGAGACGAACTAGGGAGATTTGCTCAACGTCCAAATTTAGAAACCCCTAGTGAAATTATGTCCGACTGCCTTCACGCCTCCGCCTTCACACACTCGCCGTTGGAATTCGCATTTCAAAATCTATTTGCAATGGCACAACACGAGGAAGTTCAGCACAGGACGTTGCAAGACTATCTGCACCCAACGCGCACGGCCACCCCATCGTGCATCATGTTCCCGCCAAACGCACCGCCTACGGATTTCAAGCCGGGCATGATTGCACTTCTCCCAACTTTTCATGGGTTAGAGAACGAGAACCCCTATGTACACATCCGGGAGTTTGAAGAGGTGGTGGCCACCTTTCACAAACCGTCTTGAGGCCGCAAAACACCGCCGATTGAAGTTTTTCCCTTTCTCTCTGAAGGACAAGGCCAAAAGCTGGTTGTATTCTCTTAGGCCCAGGTCTATTGGTACGTCGGAAGAAATGATGATGACATTCTTCAACAAGTATTTCCCACACCATAAGACTAATAATTTGAAATGACAGATCTCAAATTTCGCTCAGAAGGAAAACGAAACACTCTATCAAGCTTGGGAGCGTTTTAAAGATCTGTTAAATCTGTGTCCCCACCATGGATATGAAAGTTGGCGCCTCGTAAGCTATTTGTATGATGGACTCATAATCCGAGAGCTCCAATTTGTTGAGATGATGTGCAATGGAGATTTTCTCCAGAAGGATCCTGACGAAGCTATCGAGTACTTGAATAAGTTAGCTGAGAAAGCTTATACTTGAACTGGACCGAGTGCTACTGAGAGCACCAGTAGGTCCCGACCAGTTGGAGTTTATCAATTAAGGGAAGAGGACAATCCTAAGGCCCAAGTTGAAGCTTTGACGAAGCAAATTGAGGCCCTCAAAAGTAAAGATAGTAAAGGACCCTACATGGTGGCAAGGACAGAGGCACATGAGCCCTGTTTAGTTTGTGGTGGAATGGGCCATCTAACTCAGGATTGCCACACTTTAAGTGAAATGAGAGGGGTATATGAGGAGCAGTGTAATGCATTGGACACATACAAGAAGCCTTATGGACCTTTCTCAGAATCTTACAATCCTGGTTGGAAAAACCACCCGAACTTCAGTTGGCGAGATTTGAATCAACATGCACAATCATCTGGAGGGCAATGGAGATCAGAGCAACAATCTCAACCACCAAGGACATATTTTGCGCCTCAGAATAACATGCAGCCAAAAGGGAATTCTCTAGAGGATACCTTAAAAGCTTTTATGGACGCGCAAAATAAAACGAATCAAAGGGTTGATTCGATGCTCACGCAGCTGGTGGAAGAGAACAAGGAAATCAAAAGTCAGATCACAAAGCTGACAGAAGCTTTAACCGTTCAGGAGCGCGGTAGATTTCCATCACAAGGCCAGTCCAATTTGAGGGGACAACATATGGCTCAAACTTCCAACTCTGAAGGTGAAAATATCAAGGAAGTTAACGCCATCTCTACTCGAAGTGCTAAGAATTTAGACACGCCATCGACAAGTACAACCACTTCAAGTAATGAAGAATCGGCTCAGGAGAAAGAAGAGCCAACTAAAATTCCGGTAAAGGTGCCCTTCCCCCAGGCTCTCCGACCTGCTGGGAAAGTGCCAGAAAACCAAAGTGAGATCCTGGAGCACTTGACACAATTGAAGATCAATCTTCCCTTACTACATGTGATCAAGCAAGTGCCGGCCTATGCCAAGGTTATAAAGGATCTGTGCACCATAAAAAGAAAGCACCACGTCAAGAAGACTGCATTCTTGACGGAACAAGTGAGCGCGGTGATTAAGCAGAAAACACCGCCGAAGTATAAGGATCCAGGTTGTCCTACCATTTCTTGCCAGATCAGGACACATGAATTCGGCCAAGCATTACTAGACTTAGGATCGAGTGTGAACCTCATGCCTTATTCAGTCTACTCGCAATTGGGTCTTGGAGAGATTAAGCCCACATTTGTGGTTCTGCAACTGGCCGATAGATCCATTAAGAGACCACAGGGAATAGTGGAAGATGTTTTGTTGCAAGTTGACAAGTTTTATTACCTCGTGGACTTTCTTGTTTTGGATACACAATCCGTGGTGGATATGGAGTCATCCATTCCCATCATTCTGGGAAGACCATTTCTTGCCACATCAAACACACTTATCAATTGTAGGAACTATCTCTTGAAGATATCTTTCGGGAATATGACCCTTGAGGTGAATATCTTTCATATTCAAAAGCAACCACATGATGATGATGAGTGTCACCAAACATTTATGATCGACACACTTGTCGAGGAAGGGGTTCTGCCGCAAAGTAACTCTGAAGATCTGGAAAACCTCTTCCAAAATTATGAATCTGAGAGTTCCGATCCTTGTGAGGTGGCTAACAGTTCTGCTATTTTCAAAAAATCACAGGATAGAGGAACCATGTTTGGGTCACCATGTTTTCAGGAGCTCCCAATAGATGGAGAAAAACTGAATTCAGCCACCGAGGAGGCTCTAAAAGTCAAGCTAGCCCAACCACCTGAGGGCTTAAAACATGCATTCTTGGGGATAAAGACACATTCCTAGTCATCATCTCATCTAAACTCAATCCATTGCAAGAACAACGATTGATCGACATTCTAAAAGAGCGCAATTCTAGGATGAAGGTAAAAATAAAAGGGGCTCATGACAAGCAGATCCTGAAGAAGAATTACTTTGAGTAGGTGAACTAGGTGGAAGAGATCATTCTCGATGACCCCGTTTACCAGCCCTGAGTAGTTTGCTCACATCTTCTGTACCATATTTTGATTTTCTGTTTTTTCTTTATTTCTTTTTACAATTTTTTTTATATGTGTTTTTGGAGAATCATATCAGGAAGCTCATGCTGTGCTTATAAGTGGAAAGCTCTTCATCCAGGTGTCTTCTTTCTCTATTTTTCATAATTTTTGACACTGAGGACACTGTCTGATTTTGGTTAGGGGTGGTGAGCATATTCATGCGTAAGAGTGATTTTTGTCATGTTGATATTTGGGTTAAAAATTTTTGCAAAGTTGTCTGAGTATGATTTCAAAATGATCGGTTTGAGTCAATTTTTGCTGTCTTGGTTACTAAGAAATGACTTCCAGAGTTTCTTTTTGCACGTGCTAAACCTTGTGGTAAGATGGATGTTAATGCATGTCAGCTGAGAAAATTCCCGAGTTTAAGTGCTTTATTTTTGGTGAGTTAAGAGAGTTGAGAAAATGACTTTTGAACCTTCATTGACCTTTTGAGCTGGTAAAATCACTGTTAGAACATCATTACATGGTTAGTGGTATGCTTGGTGCATATGCTTGAGGGATGGATTTTGGGTTAAATAGGAATGACTTTATGTAATAGAGCCTCGTTTGTTATTTTTCAAAAAAAAAAAAAAATGAGCAAGAGCAACATTTCACAGATCCTATAGTTTGGTGTTAATCACATTCAATGCTATATAGCTATTTTTTTTTAAAAGAACACCTTTCTACAGTCACTTCAGGTTGTCTCTTGCCCCAAAAAAAAAAAAAAAAAAAAAAAAAAACAACAACAACAAAAAAAAAAAGAGAAGAAGTAATTTATTTTCCTATGCATTTTGTTTGGCTCTTTGTTCGTTTCTGTAAATTTCTGTTTGACCCGAATGAAATCCCAAAAGCTGGTTTGTGGTAAGAATGGTGGAATGTTCTAGTAGTTGATTAACCTATCTTTTGGTCAATGTTCGTTTGACTGTTTGTCCTAAATTTGACCTTCCTCACACTGAGCGCTGATTGTTTCATTTCCAACTCCATGAGAGAAAACCTTTGCACTCAAAATATTCCTGACACCTGTGAGATCAATGGAGTTAAGACTTCTATTTGGTGAATTTTTCAAAGCTACATGTGTTATGGTCAGTGGTAAGAAGGTTACGGTTTGGAGCACACACACACGACTCTGGAGTTATGACTGAAATAATCTTGATAGCATCTTTTTGACTTCTTTCTAACAGTTTGTTTGAAATACTCAAGTGACTAAGTGGGTTGAGACTCTGATTTTCTTCGTGACATGATTTCTCTTGCGCTTGGATTGCGAGAGACTAGCAATAAGCTGGTTAGGGGCTGTGATTAGTGCATGAAAATGCACCCTAAATACTGCTTTCAATTTATATAATATTAAAATATTTAAGCTTTAATTAAGCAATTCCATTATTTTTATTCATAATATTTCTAATTGGAATTTGTCTAGTTTTTGCTTAATTATTTACAGATAAAAAGCAGTGTAAAAAGCCACACAAAAATAAGCCATGAAAGCCATATTTTCAACCATCCGGAGCCATGCCATCGGAGAGAGAGAGTGAGCCGATTAAGCCGCTTAGCCGAGCCGCCAAGTGCATCATCCCGTGGGCCCCACCATCCAGCTCTCCCACGTTTCCTCACTCTTCCTCGCGTGCTTCACCTGCACACATGGCACGAGCAGCGTTTCTACTTCTGTGACGAACATTAGCCAGCGTTTCAACTTCTCCCGTGTCGGTAGCAAATCCGCCCCCTTCCCTCGCTCCGTCTCACGTCCAGCGCGTCGCTTGCCTGCGGCTCATCCGAAACCCGTTCCTTCCACGAATACATCGGCGTCGTCAAGGCCTTCCTCACGTGGGTCCCGCGCGACAGCGAGCCAACCCAAGTCTTTCTCCGCGCGCGACAGCTGTCCTCTGCTCTTACCATCGCCAGCTCCGTCCCCCCAATCCGACCGTGACACATGGCGGCTCATTCCTTTCCTCTAACCAAGCTTTGACACGTGTCCTCATTGGTGCTGAATCCGAATTCCTTCCCCAAAAATCAGAGCAAATTACCAGATTTCTTCCCCAAAATTAAATATGTGATTTCTCCTAATTTATGTGTAATTTTATTTTGTTTCCTGTTCTTTTGTAATTTTCTAGTTTTACAATTTATTTCCTTATTTGACAGGCAACCTCTGAACATTATAAATAGAGGGGTTGGCCTAAGGTTTGAGAAGCTTTAAATATTCAGTTTTCTGTCGTCTTGCTGTCAGTCTCATATTTTCTCTCTAGAACTTGTGAGAATATTTTGCAAGATAGGCTAGAGTTTTCTTGGTGAGGTTAGAGATGAACTTCTGTTGAGTGATCCAATTCGGAGTTTTGATTCCTTGTACTGTAAAGTTCAACATCTGAATAAATTAAATCTCATCTATTTTTCTATTACTTTTCAAAATATTGTGTGCCAATTTTTATATAAGTCCAATCACGCTTTTCTTATGCAATTCTGTCATGCAATGTTTTGTTATTCAAATTATTTTACAAATTGTATTTTACTGCAATATTGTCAAATTGATATATTGTCGATTTTGGATAACTTGTAATAATAATATTTCCGGAGTCAACATGGATATTTAATCTATTCAGTTCTTTTATTTTGTTAATCAAAACTGGAATTGGTGAATGAAACATTAGGGATTCTCGACACCTTACAGTTTT